>CAXARO010001735.1:0-97004 GCA_963971305.1 Arcuatula senhousia
TAGGACAGCCAGACTTCTCTGTTGGCATTTCAGCAAAAACAAGAAGCGCCATAAAGAGACGCAAATTGTTATCGCAAAGGGAGTTCTGTAGAGGATGAAGTGTTTTATTAAGGGCGGAAAAAACTGAGATCAACAACCGTATGGAGTGAACGAAGGTTAGTCTTATCATCCTTTGGATCAAAATCTTTTGCACAAAGTCGAGATGATGATGATGATGATGATGCAAAAAACTTTAATAACTGTTATGAAATCTAAGTGGAAATTTTCACAATTTTGTGATTAGGTTTTGGGTTAGCGCCAAAATCTTGTTTAACCCATCATTTCTTTTGAAATATATGTACCAGTATCATAGCTATCTTCAATTTCTCCTATATTTTTTTCTTGGAAATTGGAGATTGATCCTTAAAGTTCGGTAGATAGAGAAAACCTTCAGAATGGTGAAATGTTTTAGAATGGTAAAAGCTTTGACTGATCTGTTTTAAGGTTTTGTCTGATAAAAGGCAACCTATTGTCATGAATATAAGTACCTGTATAGAAAATGGATCTTCATCATTCTTCGTCATCATCACTTCTTTATCTCTTTTGTGTCTCATAACTATGTCTTGTTTTGTGTTATAAGACCCTTATGGCCCTGTCACACTATAACGTTTTAGCCAACGTGTGCCGAACGTTCGAATAATTTTCTAAAACGTTGGAACACGTTGGCAGTCGCCGTAAAAAGTTTCAAAAAATATCTCGGTGAACGACCACAAAGCGTCAGACTAACTACCTCCAACGCACGACACACTTATTCAAAACTTATCTATAGCGTTTGTCCGGCGTACTTGACGTTTGCCTAGCGCATGTATGACGACTTCAGAACGCATTCATAGCGTTAGTCTAACTTATAATTTTTCTCGGTGGGGAGACCTAGGATTTCTTCTCTTTTCGTTAGTATTATTTCCAGTAGCCCAAATAGATCTATTATCTGGCTTAAATGTATTGCTGGATTAATGAATAATTATAGATACATCATGTGAATTTTGTTTCGTTATAAAAATATTGGTTTTCAGCGTTCCGGTAATATGAATGTATTATTATTCTAAAGCCGTTTTTTAACCTATAGTGATCATTTTTGCACTTTAAAAGAATAAAATATAGTGTAGATTTTCAAAAATATACAAAGAGTAATGCATGCGCTTGTTAACAAACTCTCAAAATCTCAAATTAGTATATACATGTAAGAAATACCGGTATGTAGAGTTTGCATAGCATCATTTTTATAGCACTTGACTAATGGTGTCTTTAATAGAGAAAAACGCATGTGCTTATTGAATATTAAAAATACACATTATTTCAAATGAGTATTAAAGTTAAACTTTCGTTACTCGTTGTATTTGAGTATTTTTCTACCAAAGACATGTCCACCGAAAACACGATAGGTGTAATACAATTTGCAAGAATTACTTTCAATTCTAGACCATCTAAGTTGTCTTTGTTATATTCAAGATCTTTTTGGCTTTGTTCATTGTTTTTCTTTTGTAAAAAGATTTTTTTTCAGGTTTGAATTAGTATTTGAAGCTTTTGAAATTGACGTTCCCCCTTGTTATTCAATCTAACTTATAACATTCTTGGGCTGATACGCTACTCGTTCGTTACAATGACTCTCTGTGCGCTCTATACACGTTTTAGACACGTTGAATAGGTTTCTTGGTCGTTAGACTGACGCTAGACGTGCGCTGCATTATCGCTAGACACGTTCGTTTCCATTTAGCTTAGCGTTTGTCAAACGCATTTCAACGTGCGCACACGACCACATAGCGTACATCAGCGTATGTATAACGCCCTTCCAACTTATGCCTAGCGTTCGAATAATTTATTTCTAACACGTTGGCGAACGTCGGAAATTTTAAGCATGTTGAAAAATTTGCGATGCACTCGGCGTTCACCAACGCACGCTGACGTTCGCTAACGTGTTTGAAGCGTGTTCATAACGTGTACAAAACTTACGCAACGCACACCAGCGTGTTGAAAATATATTCTAAAACGTCGGCAAACGTTGGCTAAAACATTATAGTGTGACAGGGTCATTAGATTGCAATGGAAAAGGGAGGTTTGTAGCCTATAAAACGTGGTTCAACCTATCGTTTCTTTTGAAATGCCTCGGCCCTGTACCAAGTCAGAACCATTGAGATCTTCAATTTTTCTGGTATGTCTTTGCTTTGTTTTGTCTTTTGTTCTTTGATATATGAGATTGATCATCCCAGTTCGGTAATTTTGTTGTTACCTTTTTTGACTAGAACTTATACAAACAATCTTTTAGGTATTTAAGAAATTGGAAATTGGGCCGAACAATAGAATAAATGCATTAAAATACTGCTCATATAGTACCATAAATAAATATCCATGGCAATCATTAATTTTGTCTGCAACATGACTTTTCTCGGATTTGGAAACTGAAGTTTAGCACCCCGATAAGCACCATCGAATTGATTAAAAATCATTTGGGTTCGTTTTTGGTCAATTTATTTGGATTTAGGTGCTCATTGTTGATAATGTTTAGAATAATTTTAATTTTTGGACGAAAAGGGTAAATCAGAAAGGGAAAAACTGCGTTTTTCATCTTGGTATCAATTTTTTGTTATAATTTTCAAAAATACAAAAGAATGAGCAGCAATTCTCTAATTTTATATTTTATGATCTATCATGTGGTGAAATTCTAAAACAATCGGTGTCGATCTTCGGGGTGCTAAATCCGATTTAAGAAACGAGGTATCAAATTTCATCTGATTTGCCAAATAAGGTAAAAGGGGCGGGACTTAATTTCCAATAGAGAATTCTTCTATTCGGGTTTTTTTCTAACTATTGAGTAATATTAATAAAATATAATGGTTTGGATAACTGTAGATAATTATGTCAGACTACATAAGGCAATAAAACTCCAAATATTTTATCAAATCTATATGGTACAGGCATTTTATTTTTCTAAATATTCGTCGCAATAAGGGGGACAACTCTTGGAAACTTTTTTTTAACTTTTGGCGGGACTAACGTCATTTACATCACTGTGGGGAAAGTCGGATGATTTACAATGCCATTTCGAGAATTTATTAGAATTTATTCTAAATTTCCGTAGCTTCAACTATTTACTTTGCGTTGCTTTTGCTTTCGACTTAATATGACAATATAATTAGTAACTTAAAGTAAATCATCGCTGATAACGGAGAAAATTAAAACTAAATTTAGTTTACTATCTCAGCTGTAACAGTTTACAGTATTCATTCATCATCCTAATAATTGGAAAGTTTTGATTTTTATTACTGTCTCACGTTCATCTCTGGCATTGTGATGTACGTCCTCTATGGAATGATTGTTCTAATGTCAATTTAACAAGCTTTAGGGCAGACGGGCGGACCGTCCTGTGAAAATGTCCTATCTGATCTACTGTAAACTAAATATCTTATCACCCGTTGGTTTTTGTTATCCTCAGACCTGATGGTATTATACTAACATACAACCTTGTACTTTTCTGTTAGCGTCCAGAATTAAAGGTTGAGGACAAAGAAAGCGTGTAAACATTTAACACATTCAAGTGATTTTCCATGCAATGTCTACACCATGTTTGATGAACTAAAGAATGATATTGTTTGACCTTTACAAGGTCTGTTTACAATACCGAAATTATGAAACATGTGCAAAGTTCCCAAGATTTACGTAATATTACAAACTCAAATAAAGAATCTTGTCTATTTCGCAATTGAATCTTTTCAAGAATGGTAGGTAGAACATTTTAATACTTCTTACATATGTAAAAGATTATCTTACATCAATTATTTATAAATTGTATGAATATGGTTGATACACATACATATGTTACAGGGAATAAGTGAAATTAAGAATTACGGGTAATCCCTAAAATTCAAAAATCAGGCTTGACACGTATTCACTATTTTTTTCAGCGATAATGTATAACCTGAAAACTTGAAGATATTGGTTAACTGCAGTTCTTTTGCAAATTACTCAAACAACGTTACAATTATCAAAATTCCTGCACACGTAATATAACATCTGAAATAAGCAAAGAGGCACCAATGCGCATTCAAGTGAAAAACGTCAGAAAGAATCACAAAAAATACACTATTAAACAACCAAACAGAAATCAAAAACGCGACTCGAGTCGTTATACATGCCTTCAACTTACAACTCACGACTACATGTAGTATGACTTATTGTACATGATTTTTACGATTTTTGCATTTATTAAGATCAATATCTTGAGCACTTTATCAGATAATTAAGAAAATTTTAAAAGCATTTACTATAAAAATCCAAGAATGTGGCCCATCATTGGACATAGTATGTCACAGATTGTGTTGACTTTTATTGTGATAGAGTATTTTAAACATCCTAATCACAAAATTAACTCTAGCTGATCGTTATTAACTACGCGTACCTTTTACAACGAATATCCACGTGATTGGAGACGGTTTCTCTCTCCGGTTAGATTGTAACTGGAGCAGTCAACTCTGGCAGTGGTGTCACAGGCTTGACGACACAAGGAACATAGTGAGTCCTGTGCTTTTCAGCCTAGTCACGACTGTAAAAACCTAGTAGTCAGAAGATTGTTTCGAACATTTCACCATAGACCTGTCTATTTACAAAATTAATCTATACCTGTTTATTTATAGGTCTATGGTTTGGGGGGTCATTTCTTTAGATGTATTACTTACAACGAACACATTGAATATGATCATAGTCTCATTTTTCCAGTTTGTTAATTTTAAAACAGGTCTTTCTTTATTTTCAAGTGCTTAAAGTTAGCTCTGCATTTAAACGCCTAAGTGCTTAGGTTTAATCATTAAACAGATGAACTAATGTACTTCAACAATAAGTAATAATGCCAATGGCTTTATTTTTAGTTTTAGACTGAGATAAATGGCTCTGAATTTGGTTATATGTAATATGTGCTTTTGTTGGTTATGTGGTTGTTTTATTTTGCCACGGATATGTGTTGACAAAACTGTCTTTGTCTTTTACGAAATTTCATTTTCATAGTGGCACATCATTGCCTTTTTATATTTAGCCTTGCACTTTCAATGATAATGGAACTTTGAAACATAGCTTAGATGTTACAAGATAAAAACATTTTTTATTTTTTTTTAAGCATCCAATAACATGTGTTTTAATTGGAATCATATGTTTATCAACCGCTGAGTGTTCAATAGACGGAGCGAAATTTATCGGCCTAGGCTATAATATACTCTTCGGGAATCCCGATGGTGGGGACTTATCCCACGCCGCCGTAGATATTGGCATTAAAAGCACTAGGCATATTTTAAAAATAACAGACACCACGGCAAGACATCTCATTGTAAACGATGGGAAAACCCAGTGTGTACCGAGTTCTTCAACATCGATGTTTTATGGTGGGAAATCGTACCAGGACTATCTTTTTGAATATGTTGAAACAGATGGTACGTATACATTTCATAAGCTTTGAATATAATTTTAGATCCATTCTGTTAAAGTCTTAGTGTTCATGAGCTATAAGTTCAAACTTCTAATGATTGAGAAAACTAACGTAGGTTTTACCGTGTTCGTATTTTTATTCACTAGGCAACAGATTTTGGCAGGGGATATTAAATTGGTTTGCCCGTACATTTGTGCGCTTGTCCATAACGGTTTTCATATGTGTACATACAACATAGAAGGGTAATATTTGGCCAGAGGGTAAATCTTGGATCGTAATCATCTTCTCCGGCGGCATGAATGAATACGCTAAAAGTTTTGCTTTTGGTCTATTTATCAGTAACTGCAAGTATAAATGACAAATAGCCATTGGTTACATCCCGTTTAAATCATTAACTAACATTTGTTCAAAAATAAGGTCACCTTAACCTTTACACAAAAATGATTAATGTTTTGGTTAAGATACAGATCTCAGCTCTACTGCCTGACTCTTATCAAGAATTGAACTTAATTGTACAACGATACTTAGTGTTTTAAGAATTTAAAAGGCCCATGTCCTCTCTCTGGATACCCACTTGAATGCTATTTGGGAAATTCAAATAGATCATATTCAACATGGTCAAAAGCTCATGGTGGACTGACAAAGGTTTTTGACACATGCATTCTTTGGTGGACTTTCCATCCACATTTTACAAGGAATTCATTAGATTTTAACTATTTACTTACAATATCATATTTATTTCTTTTTAATATCCCAGCTCAATTTTAAATTAACAAAATAGACCCATTTTCTTAATTAATATATTATTATTGAGGTTTTTGACCCCTTTGACCCCTATCTTCTTGAAAACCGTAAGAGACATTGCCAATCACTAAAACGAGTAAAAAAGTTTCAATTTTGGCCCCAAATACTTAATAGGAGGAAAATGGAGTCGAAAAATGAATTCTCAATTTTGTATCAGCTATTTGACAAGAACAAACATGCAAAATAAATTTTCAAAATTGGACCCCAAATAATTTTTTTTTCGATTTTGGCCCCTTTTGGCCCCTAATTACGTATTAGGGGGAAAAAGGAGATTGCAAAAATAATTCTCAATTTTGTATCCGCTATTTGTCAAGAACAAACACGCAAAAAAAATTCCAAAATCGGATCACAAGTAAAAACGTTTCGATTTTGGTCCCTTTTAACCCCTACTTACGTAACAGGGTGAAAAAGGAGGGTCACAAAAATTAATTCTCAATTTTGCATCTGCTGTTTTTGTATTGAGTACTTGACAAATTTTAATATGCAAAAAAAAAATTCACAATTGGACCAAAAATAAAAAAAGTTGAATTCCCCCCCGTTTGGGATCCTAATTTCTAATCCAATAAAAGAAGGACACCCAAAATCAACCCCATTCATCCGGTCATGGTGTTAAACATTATAGTAAAATTTCACTGGTTTTAGTAAACCAGAACAAAAGTTATTGTGGGAACAAACAAAAAAAGTGCAATTTTGGCCCCTTTTTGGCCCCAATTTCTAAACGAAAAAAGAGGGGACCCCCACAATCAATCCCATCAATCCTTATATGGTAAGAAATATCAGCATCATGCCATTATACGTCCGCAATTTTTTTGTGGTCGTATAAAAATGCATTTTGTTTCAAATTGAATACAAGAATGTTGATAATAGAAACAAAATGTAGTTTTCTACCAAAACCTGAGACCGGGGTACCTTTAATGGCCTGTATCGACGTTAGAATTCATTTGCCATCAGCTGATTTTTTATGTATTTGTCTATGATGCTTTTAGATGAAGAGAAAATGTTATTATCCTATTAATTTTTAACTTTTTATTGTGATTTATTTATTTGGATTTAACTTTCTAAATGTGGTTTTACCTTCTAAACAAATTTTTATTTACTTATTTCCGAGCCACAGTACAAAATCCTTTATTATTTAGTATTAAAAACTATTGATAGGACAATTCTAAAATTTTATTACATTTCTGTGCTGCATGCCCTGATTTAATAATTGAATTTCATGAAAATGAGTTGCATAATTAGAAAAAAAAACACAGACGTATATTTTTTATGATTTTGTAAACAACTGTAAGCTATGAAACATTACAGAACTAACAATATTCAAAATGAGTCAAATTCTTCCCTCACGAACCGAATGATGAGATGTTATTACCATCTTTTACAATTACAAGTTTATTTTTAGGACCTGGAGATGACACCATTACTCCGTACGCCTTTACACAAAGCACTGGTAAGCATTTTAATTATATTAACATACAATATAATAGACATGAAAACATGATGCATTCAAAATGCCCTGTTTGTTGTTTATTTACAGAGGTCATTACTGACAGGGCCGGTCCGCATATGTTCTCGACATACCCTCTTTATCAGAGAGATTACGTATGACATATCGCCCATTTATCTGAAAGGTTAAATTAAAAGACCCAGTCACATTGTAACGTTTCGAAATCTACGTTAAAGTAACAAGGCAACTTTTTGTCATTGCCATTTTTTAACTTTTATGTTGTACCAGGGACATTTTGCGTTTTTTTTTTTTCAAAAACGCTTTCCTACATATTATAGTTATGAATTATTATGAAATTTAATATAATGTTTGTAACCATTGAAAAAAGTTGTTGTTGCATTTAAGATTTTCGGCCCTTACCTTGAAAAAAAATCCACCGAAAGGAGTTTTAAAAGGTGTATTGACAAAATTCTCGTAGATAATCTATTTTAATCCGTTTTTAGGCAAGCGTTAGCTGCCTTATGTAGTCATAAGGTTACTGCTGACTTTTGCTGTCTTTTTTCTGTCTAGACGGAGTAATCTGCCTACTGTAATTCTTTATCTTCTGTGTTTTTTTTAATATGATCAAATATTTTAGACTTTAATGCATTTTTTAAATATCTCCATTTTTAAATGACACATAACAATGCAAGTTTTATTAACTCCTTTGCAATTTTCAAAACGAACTATTTATAATTACTGATTGGCTCTAGAACATACATGAATATTTATCTATAACTTGATTGGTCGTGCACTCTACCTTTAAATTTTGCTGTTAATTCATTGGTTTAGGGTAGGTTAATATCTGATTAATTCAATACGCACGTCGCTGCAGACCTATATCTAGGTATAGTCACGACGTTAAACTCCCCAGTCAGTCAAATTCAATACACAATTAATACGATAGTATATGCTGGACAAATTAGCAGGCTTTCCACAGATGGTTGTTAGTTTCCCAAATTTGGCTAGGGTTGAAAATATAGAAAATTTTACAAAATTTACAAATTTATATAATTTAAAATATGATTGTTTATAGATCGAGTAATCTTCTTTGCCAAGGGGATGGGCTAGTACTAGAGGCTAGTACTAGATATATAAGATAAGTTTTATTGGCCAATAAGGGGCCCTCGATGGGCAAAGACAGTACAACATATATATGATTATAAGTGATTACAAAGAATGAAACAACAAATGTAATAGTAGAGTACTAGATTGTTCATTATCTGCTATTTTAGTGCTTACATATTTCGCTTGCCTTTTAACGATTTAGCGCTTTTAGTTGAACAATCGTAACACATTTGTATCCCATTCGTTTAATTCTGCCAGTTTTTTTTTATTGTACTTAGCACCATAACAGGTGGACAATGATTGGATATGCTCGAAAAATCAACCTTTTATTTGTGGTCCGATATAATTTTTTTCGATTGGAATCCGTTTGAAAATCCCTGTCTACGATTTTCAATCAGCATTTCATTATTTATAACCGTTTTTGGGGGGATACATTCGGGTTAGTTATATAACAGGGGAAAGAAACGTCAATTGTAAGTGTGTCTTGAAAATGGTTTTTTGCAAGAATTATAAAGCTTACCAAATGTTGTAAAATTTTAATATGATGTTACTTACCAAAAAAGGAAGCTTCTAATTGTATAAATTGGAGGTTTGCAGACGCAATTGCTTCAGAAACGGTTTAAACGGGGGCTAAAAAGGTGTATTGGCAAAACTTTCATAGACTTTTAATTCTAGTCATCATTCTCGTTGAATCCTTGTGAAAGTCACTTCCTGCTTGGGTGTAAAGACACTTGGGATTGTCATAAATAAAAATGTCACCTTGTCGTATGACCCTGACCCTATTTTCACGCTTTAACGAAGCTATGAACTTAAGTCTTTTTTTGGACAAAGTTGAGTAAGATTTATGTTAAAAAATAGATCACATAAGAATCACACCTTGGCATCTGATATGTATTATAAAGAAATTCTCCGCACAAAAAATCATGCAATACGACCTTGACCCCATTTTAGTCAAGGACCGTGACCTTGGGGTTTTTTTTAGCTGTAAACCTTTTAAAATATTTTTGTGAAAAATGATTACTTAAAAAATCTGAAACTAATACCTTAGCATCTTATATTTAATATAAGAGTTCTATGGTTTGACAAAAAGGCGAGACATACTTATAATGGCCACACTTGTTTGTTGATTTCGACGCAACGAACATTTTTTTGGTATTGTCCGCTTCAATTTGATACAGTTTAGGTGTTATTCTACATGTTCAAAAACTGTGAGAGAAGGCGGTCATTTTGAAAATGAGTATCCGTTACAATTCGACTTGTGTCTTAAATCCAAGTATTTGATATGGCGGTTACAGTAAACTAGCATGTTTATAACATTTTTCTAACCGTTTATAAATTATAAGCCAAAAGCTGATTAGGGTAATAACTGAAAACGGTTTATCGCATAAATGTAGATCTCAATGACAGAAATATTTTCTGATATATTTTCTGCTTCAATTTGTATGGTTTTTGTGCTATAGTGAAATCAACTTCAAAGGCGGCCATTTTGAAAATGATGGACTGAAAAAAAACCTTCAGATATTGTGTCAGGAGTACAGATTTAAGGAAACCACGTTTCGTCAAATCGAACAACTTTTACGTTTTCGGCAAAATTCGCGTTTTAAAACACATAAACAGAAAGTTGATCGACTAAAGTGCATTAGTTATAACTTCAGAATTAGATATCGGTTACGCTTCTTAGTTAACCGGATAACAAGTACAAGCATTCTTTGGGGGAAAACTCCTTGACTGTTAATAGGTCAGTTTTACAGAGTGAGTTTCAACATCTAGAAATAGGACCAAATGATGGTATACAATGAAGTATCGAAATACATGTAATATGTTGCAGCTTGTGCCTACTTACCAAAAACTCACCTTACAGGGATAGTCATCATTCCTTTCAATGTGTTGTCAGTTTTGTTAAACAATTTCAGTATGTAAAACATTACTGAGATGTGTATAGTACATTGTGAAGGTCATATGAATAATGGTTCATATGTATACGAAGCACAGTTCGTAGCTCTATGACAAGTTCCCGCAAAAAAATGCTTAATGTTGATGCTTAAAAAGAAATTTGATAGGTCGGTTATAAAGAATAAGGTCTGACACAGTATCGGCGTGAACTTAAATAATACCGCGTCTAAAAATATATAATATGTATTTTTATAAGAAACTTTAAAATATTAGTGGGGCAAATAATAATTGGCAACGTAATTAAATCTTTTTTTTTTTTTGTACATTACATTTCAATGAGGTAAATATTGTCAAAGTCATCATTATCCACGCGCTAGTGGAAGCGCGGGGATAATGTTTTGCTGTTCGATGTACGCATGGCGTAAATGTCCAGAAAGATGAAATTTGGGTCATTGATTGCATTGTGGGTGGTGACTGTGCCGAAGGAATTTTGATATGGCCCCTAGGGACTGGGCTGCACAGGTAGCCTAAGGGCACATTATTCCTTCGTCACGCAACTCCTCCAAGCTTATTTGAAATACCGAACTGAAACTTCGCTCAGTAGTTGCACTAAAGGGTGTAGATTCTGCCAAAGGTTTCGGAATTTTGATATGGCCCCTAGGGACTGGGTTGCATAGGTAGCCTAAGGGCACATTGTTCCTTCGTTACGCAACTCCTCCCAGGTTATTTAGAATACCGAACTTAAACTTCGCTCAGTAGTTGCACTATGGATGTAAATTCTGCTGAATGTTTCGGAATTTTGATATGGCCCCTAGGGGCTTGGCTGCATAGGTAGCCTAAGGGCACATTTTTCCTTCGTCACGCAACTCCTCCCAGGTTATTTGGAATACCAAACACTGAAACTTGGCTCAGTAGTTGCACTATGAATGTAGATTCTGCCGAAGGTTTCGGAATTTTGATATGGTCCCTAGGGGCTGGGCTGCATAGGTAGCCAAAGGGCACATTATTCCTTCGTCACGCAACTCCTCCCAGGTTATTTGGAATACTGAACTGAAACTTGGCTCAGAAGTTGCACTATGGATGTAGATTCAGCCAAAGGTTTCTTAATTTTGATTATAACCTTAGGGGATGGGCTGCATAGACAGCCTAAGGACATTCATTCTTTACATTATTATCACTCCTGCTACCAGGGAAAAGTCTCATACTAATACATATACATTTGATAGTATTAGTAATGCTCATTGTTGTGATGGTTTATTTCTTTCAATTATTTGCCCTTATACTATCAAACACCAGAGTAGCGCGGGGATATGCAGCGTGGCTGCTTCGACTAGTTTAAAATTTGGGGCGGAACGTCACGCGTTCATTTGCGCCACTTTCAGAATCAACCACAGAATTTACGGTATCATTTCCTAAAATTAAATTTGGAGTATTTGAAAGAAGTTTCTATGATGATCTAAGAAATAATCCATGGCCTCCCGTGGTTTATTGGAGATTTTAACATGGGTTGCCATTGTTTTCGTTATTAATTTACCCTGAGTGGAACGCAGCGGAGCGAGGGGTAAAATAAACGAAAACAATGGATACCCACGTAAAAATTGACAATAAACCACGGGCGGCCATGGATTATTTCTATTCTAATATGCATTTTTTTTCCCTTGACCTATAGTGCAAGACAAAATGTTTGCCATTTTTTGTGGTTTTTGTGCACAAAATATAGTATGACGTCATTGATTTACACACAGCTTGTCGTCATGGTTTCCTTTATTCTTGGGTGTGGTCCATATTAGAAATCAAGTTTATACATTTCTAGTTTTTTTTTCTTTTTCCTTAATAAATATGCTGTGGTCACAGCTAGGCAATGGCAATGTTTAAATCATATTAGTCGTGCCCATAGAATAATATAAAAGCTGCTGTAGCAACTGTTAAGCAAACTGTGTGCCATGAGTCGTCCAGCCCGTGACAAACAGCCGCCACAGTTGGCTGCTCAGTTTCAGTTGAACCGGAGACGACACCGTCTCCCATCGTGTGGCGGTTCTGATCGGGATTTTTGAGTATATATTTTTTCGAATATCTATTGACCGAAGCAGTATATTTATGCTGACAACAAATATTTAACGTGTGGAAAGCTAATAACAATTTCTCCTAAAGCTGCAAAAATTTGACTTACCTGCCGGCCAATGAAAGTTTAAAAAGGTTTATTTTTCGTGTATGTAGATTTCATTAAGTTTTAAAAATGCAAAATTGATATGTTTTATGTCTTTTAATAATCTTATAAGTGATGATATTGTTCGTTACAGTTTGTTACATTTATAGGCGTTGTGTCATACTACGGTTTGAAAACATAGCCATACGGCTGATATATGTGACTGAGAAGAGAAAATTTTTCAAAGCAATGGATATTTTGTCTGATTTGTAGTGTACAAGGACGTTGCCCAGGAAACCATGGTCCATCACCAAGCGTACCACGATAGCATTACTGTATGTAACAAGGGTCGGAATAGATATGTTATGCCACCCCTGTTCTCCACCGAGCATGATATCAGTGACGAGTTTGCGAGCGCAGTTTGTAGCTTACCAATAGTGTATGACCGAGCTGCATATGAGAAACTCTTAGACACTTGGGGAACGGTATGGTTATTTTTGTTGTTGTATATTTTAGATATAGATGGATCCAAACCTAACCTGTACAAAAGTTAACAATTGGTTTTCTTTTTTCTTGTTTTGTTTTGTTAGCTTGACAAAACCCGGTAGGTCACCATAGTTATATGCAAACTCTGATTTATTTTTTTTTTTAGCTCATCAGGACTTCGCTCACCTGGATCAAAGTCCAGGTGAGCTATTATCATCAGTTGGCGTCCGTCGTCTTCGTCTGTCGTCTGTCGTGCGTTAATATTTTTTTTCAAATCTTCTCCTGAAACTACTTAACGGAATTTAAAAACTTAGTATGATTGACTTTAAGGTGTGCTTTACAAAAGTTGTGTTCCGATTTTGATCTGTCAAAAACCTGACCGATGTTACTTAATATAAACTAGAGGGTTCAGACTATTGTTTTTGGTTTGTAAATAAAAAAAGTATTAAAGATAAAGAAAATATGTTGCAACTTTCCTTGCTTCCTCAGCATTAATAGCTCTTGATAGTTTAAATTAGATCGAAGTTGTCAGACGACTCCTAATAGGGATTTCTTGACTTGCTACTTATCGTATCGTAACCGTATTAAACACGTTTTCAGGAGAAATCATTGATGAACTTATGCTTTAATCTGTCGATAACTCGTTTTTTTAGCTCACTTGACCCTTCTGGTCAGGTGAGCCATTGTCATCACTTGCCGTCCGTTGTTCGTCGTCCGTAAACTTTTTAAAACGTTAACTCCTCTGACACCATAAGTCCAATTGCAACCAAACTTGGTATGGTTGTTTATTAGCATTTGGTGCTTAGAACTTATGTGGGGATTTTTGATTCCTCGTAAAACATGTCCGCCATGGCTAAAAATAGAACATAGGGGTAAAATGCATTTTTTTGCAAATAACTCTAAAACGGCTATAGATATCAAAATTCTGGCGAGGTAAAACTAATCAGCACCTCAAGATCTACCTACCCTGAAATTTTGAAGAAAATCCAACAACCCATGTAGGAGTTATTGCCCTTTTTGTGGATTTTTTTTGCAAATTTTGCACGGGTTAACTCAATACCTTGAAAACTATACTAGATATTTGAGAAATTTAAATTGCATGTTGTTCAGCACATCAAGATCTACAAAATATGTAATAGGGTCAACGTTGTAGGACCTTTCCTTTTAGGAGTTATTGCCCTTAGAACGTCAAAATTTAGCATTTTAACAGCATTTCCTCATTATATTGAAAACGTTAACTCCTCTGACACTTTAAATCCAAATGGAACAAAACTTGGTATAGTTATTTATTAGCATTAGTTGTATAGAACTGATGTGGGGATTTTTGATTGGTCGTAAAACATGGCCGCTGTGGCTAAAAATAGAACATAAGGGTAAATGGCAGTTTTTTGCAAATAACTCTAACAGCATTTCCTCATTATATTGAAAACGTTAACTCCTCTGACACTTTAAGTCCAAATGGAACCAAACTTGGTATAGTTGTTTATTAGCATTAGGTGTATAGAACTGATGTGGGGATTTTTGATTGGTTGTAAGACATGGCCGCTGTGGCTAAAAATAGAACATTAGATTAAACTGCATTTTTTTGCAAATAACTCAAAAAGGGTGACAGATTTTTAGATTTTGATTGGGAACAAAAGTGATCAGCACCTTAAGATCCGCCATATTGTCAGATGACCCCCTTATTAATCTTATGACCCTTTCAACATCAAATGATTTTGCCTAATAACCTTTACTTCTGGCACATATGTCAGGTGAGCGATTCAGGCTCCTGGGAGCCTCTTGTATACTTTCATAAAACTGTATATCGATGCTACATTAACTTTATAACTGTTAATAATCATCAAATTGTTCAAGATAGTAAAATTCGAAACTTGAAATGGTTTTATTAAAACAGCAAAAAGTCGAAGGAATATACTCGTGACGATTGAGTCAAGGGTATAATCATGGAGGTATGATAGATCTTATATGATAACTCATAACTAATATTTCTTCATTTATTTAGCAACTCTTCTAAGAAATTTAAAATAATAAGAAATACTATTAAACCCCATTCACTTCTAAAATAGAGAATATTTCTCATAACTTGTCCGTTCATTCGTCTGTCTCTCTATCTGCCCGTTCCCAATTTTTGTAACTAATTTCCTGGGCTTCTGGTTGTATGGCTTTATTTCCGATTTGGTTTAGAGCTTTTAAGAATAATGAGTTGAACTGTGTCTTCCCGTTAGATGTCAGTAATTTATCTACTTCCTGTTTTCGTAGCCAAATAAGACTGTTCATGGGTTAAAGGGGGAATTTTCGTATCAGATTTCTTTGCTTTTTCAAAAAGAATCGGATTTGCATTATTTCTATAAATTCATTTACAGATCCGTCGGTCTGCTACTTTCTGTGTTCATAAGTAGAGATATACTTAAGATATTTAGTGATACTTTTTGTTTTAATTGCATACAAAAAGCACCAAATAATACCTTAAAAAGAAAATATTAACTTTAAAAAAATATAAGAAATGTCGTATGAAGCCTTTTTATTGCAGGGCATACATGTATATGGTTCCGTTTTAACCGTTACATGCGTTAGGCGAGCCTTAATTTTAGAATAGCCCTTGCATTGGGTCTATAAACTTTCATGACACACCATCCTGTATATATATAAGGGCATGAACCATGCTTGACGAAAAATATTGAAAACCAGGAGTTATGATAACAAGAGGCTCCCAGGAGCCTGAATCGCTCACTTGAACTACACAGATACATATATTTTGTAGATATTATTGTGCTCAACCATAAGCGATTTAAATTTCTGAAATATCTTGGTTAGTTTTCAAGATATTCGGCTTAATAAGTGCAAAATTTGGCAAAAATTGCAAAAAGGGCAATAACTCCCACATCAGCAGTCAGATCTTTTGCAGATAGAGAAAAGCTGTTGCTTGCCCAAATATTCAGCTTATTTAGCTCTACAAAAGTCTTCATAAGGTCAAAGTTGTAAGATGACCCCTTTTAGGGGTTACAGCCCCTTAAAGGTGAAAAATAGTGTTTTTGGCCTATAAAATGAACACTATTGCAGATAGAGATAAGCTGTTCTTGCTTAAATGTTTAGCTCATTTACCTCTACAAAAGTCTCCATAGGGTCGAAGTTGTCAGATGACCCCTTATAGGGGTAACAGCCCCTTAAAGGCGAAAAATAGTGTTTTTGGCCTAAAGAATGAAAACTCCGTAGGGTCAAAGTTTTAAGATAACCCCTTATAGGGATTACAGCCCCTAAATAAACATGTGTTCATGTTTTTGGCTTTTATAATGAAAACTATAGCAGATAAAAAAAGTGGTTGCTTGCTTAAATGTTCAGCTCTTAACAAAAGTCTCTATGGAGTGAAAGTGTTCAAACAGCCCTTAAAAAAGGCATGTTTTTGGGTTACAGAATGAAAACTATTGAATGAAACAATAAAGAATGAAAGAGAAAAGCTGTTGCTTGCTTTAGTGTTCAGCTTATTCAGCTCTAAAAAGTTCTTCATAGGGTTGACATTAAGACCAGGTGAGCGATTCAGGCTCCTGTGAGCCTCTTGTTCCAATATGTCACATTATGAAACAAAAAGCCAAATAAGGCAAAATAATATAACAGAATCTAGACAATTTAAAGTTTAAACAAAAAAAAATAAAGAAAAATAAAATTAATTTGATTACAATTCTTACAAATAGATAAAGTTTTTTCTCAACGTGCAAAACTAGAAGTGTTCCATTGGCATAGTGATAAAACATCAAGCAAGTCTAAACGTAGCCTTAATATATAGAGGGGGAAAGATCGGTATGGGTTTCCGAAAAGAGAAAATCTAGTATATACTAGTACTCATTTTTCCTACCCAATTTTTAGGGGGGAGATTCAATATATACTAATTTTTCCGGGGGAAAATCTCAGTGTATACTGATTTTTTCCGGGGGGAAAGATGTGTAGGGGGAAAAACTAGTATGTAAACACCGGTATAAAACACACACCAAAAAAAACCCCAACTGAATCTAAAGCCAAATCTTAAAGAATGGATTTACATTTTATACAAAGTAAGTAAATTTCTCGCCAGGCTTTCAATTAAATTCTAACAAAATTTAAGTTTTATTTACATTTTTGACTGACTCAATTCGTAGAAATAGTTCAATGTAGCTTACAAAATAATTACCAATTATTAAAACGTTCAGTATTCAAATTTGTCATGGTCAATATTTTTTTGGATGAAATAAAGAAAAACAATATTGAATAAAATTTATTGACCTTGCTATGTTTTTCTCGATAGTTCTTGATCAACAGACTTTAGCCGACTCACCAACAGACCCATTTCACATATAGCCTCCATATAAAATTAGACCAACGACTAAGTTCTCAGTAAGCTGAGTGAAGGCGGTGCATTCGGTAAAATACTACACCCAGTCTGTGGGGCTTTACGGCTTTTCACGATCATGCAATCTGTTGATCATCGAAACTCAGTTATAGTATTTTTTTTAAACCATTTCAGATTGAATTTACTTAGTAAATAATAATAATCACCCAACTGAACTTAAAAGTAACTAACTGGTTTTTCTAAATTACCGCTTAATTGTGGGCTGTGTCGCGTACACTTATTACACATCTCATTATTTTCTAACAAGTATCATCGCTATTACTTATGTAGTAAACTAGCTTAAGTGCTTTGTTATATTTGCTAACCAGAGCTCCAATGAATATGACGAAGCTGCCATTTAGGGGACAACCATTTGATTCTGAGGGGGGCCTGCAAGTTTCGGTCGAGACAGATTATTTATTTTCAAAATTTTGCTGGCCAGAAAATTTGTTTTTCGCCGCTACGCGGCAAGGATATTTATTTTTTGCATACACTAGCTTAATTGAGCAAGGATCTTTGGACAGATTATTTATTTTATTTCAAACAGAAGCCAGATTATTTATTTCCAACTTTTCAATGCCAGAATATCTATTTATAAAAACTGCCAGACCCCTTCAAAATAAACTGTTCGTCCCTTAAGATGTTTAATGTCATTTTTGTCTCGCCTGCGACGAATAGTCGCGGAAGGCGAGACATAGGTATTACTTTCCGGCGACGGCGACGGCGGCGGCGTAAACTTTTTTGTAAGACTTTTATGGACGATGAATTGCTTGAAAAGTATAATAGCTAGGCATCTGATATTTGGTATACAGACAGTTGAGGGTATGGTCTACGCAACTGTCGCCATGCCGTTTGACCCTGACCCCATTTTCACGCTCCAGTGATTCTGTGAACTTAGGTTTTTTTCAGGCCATAAACATTTTTGTAAGACTTTTGTGGACGATCAATTGCTTGAAAAGTATAATAGCTAGGCATCTGATATTTGGTATACAGACAGTTCAGGGTATGGTCTACGCAACTGTCACCATGCCATTTGACCCTGACCCCATTTTCACGCTCCAGTGACTCTGTGAACTTAGGTCTTTTTTCAGGCCGTAAACTTTTTTGTAAGACTTTTGTGGACGATGAATTGCTTGAAAAGTATAATAGCTAGGCATCTGATATTTGGTATACAGACAGTTCAGGTTATGGTCTACGCAACTGTCCCCATGCCGTTTGACCCTGACCCCATTTTCACGCTCCAGTGACTCTGTGAACTTAGGTCTTTTTTCAGGCCATAAACTTTTTTGTAAGACTTTTGTGGACGATGAATTGCTTGAAAAGTATAATAGCTAGGCATCTGATATTTGGTATACAGACAGTTCAGGTTATGGTCTACGCAACTGTCCCCATGCCGTGTGACCCTGACCCCATTTTCACGCTCCAGTGACTCTGTGAACTTAGGTCTTTTTTCAGGCCGAAAAACTTTTTTGTAAGACTTTTATGGAAGATGAATTGCTGGAAAGTTATAATAGCTAGGCATCTGATATTGGGTAAACAGACAGTTGCGGTTATGGACAACGCAACTGTCACCATGCCATGTGACCATGACCCCATTTTTACGCTCCAGTGACTCTGTGAACTTGGGTCTTTTTTCAGACAGAAAACTTTTTGTAATACTTGTGTGGACAATGGATTGCTTGAATAGTATAATAACTAGGCATCTGTTATTAGGTATACTGACACTTTTTGTGTTTATATCAAGAAATGAAAGCTTAGGTAGTTGATTTTAGCGATGGTGCCGGCAGGCGAGACATACTTTTAGTGGCCACACTTGTTTTGGCATATCATTTGTATTTGATATTATAAAAGATTTTTTATATAAGTTATTCAATCGTTCAAAGAAGACTTTCCGCAACTACGTGTAGTTGTTCGTCGCTCCAAAGCGCTTGCTTTTGATTTTGTATATTCTTTACATAGAATATATTACTTAGGCATTTTGTGCAAACTCCTATCCAATCCTTTTCCTTTCAATATAAACATTACGTGTCTGAAAGTATTAAATACTGAGAGAGTGTATCATTATTTTTTTTTTATGAAGTTTCATTGAAACACAGGGTCAGCTGTTCGGCTTTTAGTGTTTAGAGTCAATGTGCAATTGCTTTTATCTTATGCCAACTGGATCGGCTCGGGAATCATCATAGCTCAAAATCAAAGTCTGATGATGATCTTTTTCCTTACTCATACAAATTTTTAAAGTGACATTTATTTATTCAAAAAGTGTAATCAGTATTTATCTATTCTTTTCCCACTTGTGCTTTTGCTACCAGTCACATTTACATGTATTTCTCATTTAAAAACTTTATTGCTCAAGGAATAAATCCAGTCAGTATAAAATTATATTTTATACTTTTTCAGCACGTCATTATAGAAGTCGAAACTGGAGTCAAGAGAGTTGTTAGATATAAACATTCGGTAGCTCACCTTGCAGATGTATTGCTGTCGGTATGTTTTCCTTTAATATTGGTATTCTCGGACCTTGTGAGAACAAAAAATATTTGAACAACATAATGTTACGCTTTTTAGGTTTTAAAGCACGACAAACTTCCTCCTTCCATTGCGATCTTTGCGTCCAGTAGTTACACAACAACAGGTTTATGAAGACATATAAGGGATGCTAAGATTATCATCTCAGTACAACAACCAGCCAAACACTAATCAAAGCAAGAACTAATCATATCGTCTTACATGATTTTGAATGTTTTTACCAGTGGCTGATAAGGAAGAAAGAATTTTTTTAGAGTTTGCATGAGACGTATTTTCTTTTAACATTGGTCTAATAGTCGGTTAAGGAGAAAGTGGTGTCCGATAAAAAAATCTGAAAAATGTGTACAGGCTTTGGAATATCGAATAAATAGACACCGTATGCAAGTGACGTTGGTATATTACTTCCCAGGTAAGGAAAATTAACAATTTTGCGATATTGAAAAGGATTTCGTAACTAACTCGCAAACCATTCGTAAACGAAGTCCTTTGCGAGGTCTTTCCGAGTTAGTTACTAGTAAAGGGAGTCATTTAACGATCTCTGCGAGTTTTTACGAGTTATTTACGATGTGTTTACGAGTCAGATTATGACATTGTTGTTTTATCAACTTGTAAAAGTCTTACGAGGATTTTTGACACTTAAAAATTGTCGTAAATTCTTATGATTTCCCACGAGCTAGAAAGACCTGTTTACGAGTTTCAAAGAGTGATTTACGAGTCTTTGCGATCGATAGGAGTCGTAAGAACTCGTGAGGAACGTAAGGAAATCTCCTATATGTGAAGGGGGTATAAAATATTACATGTATATATACTCTAGGTTGCTTAAATAAATAGGATTAGCCTCGTCTATAGGATGGTCAAGTCTATTAAAAAAAGTCGTCTAACGTGTGTTGAGAGTACCATGCTTCATGCACGTACAAATCCCTTTGTGGACGGCAAGTAGGGCATCACATAGTCTTAAGTTTCTGCCCATAACAACCGGTCTTCAACATTTACTGTTTTTTTTGCAGTTTTCACTAAACCCCATATTTTTCATCATTTTATCATCCTCTTTCATTTTCATCGTTTAAATATCGGTATAAATCTTCATTCATATTTGAGATTATGATTGAAGTTTTGTTTTGCTAACAAAAGTTTATCTTTTGACATGATTTTCAATCTCGTAACACATAAAAGTATCTTAAGCGGTACTTGTACCAAACACCAAAATTTTTCTCTCAATATATTTTAGCTCATCAGGCCAAAGCCAAGTTAGCTTATGCGTCCCTCGTCAATAGACATATCAATAGATACATGTACATGTACAGTTTGAAATTCGAAAAATACATGCTTCTGGGTTAGTTTTCGAGATAACTGATTCTGAAGGTTGGCTGTTTTACATTGAAGGAAGCAGAGGTACCAATGTGGTTTCCGAATGTCAAAAGTCCGAAAGGGCAGAAACAAAACCAGTAAACAGCAACAAAAACTTGACAAAAACAGACAACATGTAAAACAGGGAAAATATCAATCAACAACGCGAACTCCAGTCGAAACAAGAGTGAATTCAGGTGCTCCGGAAGAGTAAGCAGTTCCTGCTTGCTATTGCACACCCGTCGCGTTGCCAACAGCGTGTCATATCCTGTAAAGGAAGACAAAACAAACCTCTATGACAAACCAACATCTGCACTCATCTGAGAGATCGAAATCCCATATTTAACTATAAGTGCATGATGTCTTCCGTAAAAGTTCTTGAGTGAAGACAGCAACCAGGAGCAACACAACACTGTGTGGGCATTTCTTGCTTCAGACGTGACGCTCTGCTAAGGAAATCGATGTAAGTCCCGCACGCTATGGAGTAACGAATCAATTGAGATACGTAAACTCCATAAGCTGGAGCGGACGGAATGTTGTTACACAAGAAGGGAAAGTTGACGATTGGAAAGTTGTAGTCATCACGTTTGTCAAAAAGTCTTGTTAAAGTCTTCCTTGAGAGTCAATTCCGAGATGTAGATCTAAATATGAAGCAGACTTCATAGAATCCATTGTGTCATTTTGTCCAAGCTCTTGGGGATATATGAGACGGAGAAAGTCACCAAATCGGGAATTGTTTAGTGAAAGGACATCATCAATATAACGGAAAGTGGGGTTGAAAGAGAGAGCTAGTCTACGATTTTTTTTGTCTAGAAGAGATTGTAAGAAGTCTGCTTCATATGAATGAAAAAACAAATCAGCAAACAAAGGTGCACAATTAGTGCCCATTGGAATCCCTATTGTTTGCTGAAAAACACGCACAAGGCAAACGGACGAGGAATCACGACTTACTCCAAAAGCCTTAAAGAATCCTTTCCATTTCGTGAACTTAGGTTGAAATTCTTGTGGCAATTTGTATTGGATTTACCATCATTTCACGTAACAAAAGGTTACCTTCTATCAATACTGGAGCATCAAGCCCCAAAGGGTCGTATAGTCCATTCACTACGGATAACACGCCTCTCCTAGTGAATGGAAGGTTAAGACATTACGAATTACCAATATCGGAGAAGAACCCTATAATAGTCCCGAAATGTCATGTTGCAAAGTTACTTGTTCGCCATTTTCATGAACAAAAAAGTCAATATCCTTCAAGTCTCCAAGTAAATGTTAAGGAAAATGAACAATTTCAAAGAAAAAAAAATAGATTTTTCAAAAATCTTATCAACATAATTTTTAAAATTACGGATATAAATTGGGCTTTTATATTGATTCACAATTATAGAGGGAAAAGGGTGTGATTCTGAGTTGATTTGACAGAATAAACACAAAAATCGGTCAAAAAGTGGTCAAAATTTGAAATTTAGTAATAAACTATCCCTTTTTCAAAATGCAGAAATATTAGATTTTGTTAAGTTTGATGAATACTTAATAAAAGATAATTATCAAAAAAATATAGTTTAAATATCAATACAAAGTTAAAAATACATCATAATAACTTTTTGAATGGAATTTCAATTTTTTGAACACCTTTCCATATTAAAATAAATTGTCAGTTTAAATTTCTTTGGCTGGTTAATATGATCACCTAAAAGTTCTTTATAAACTAGTACAAATATTGATTTCCCATTTTTAATGGCGAGAAAAGTTTAAAATTACTCACTGTGACCTATATTTTACGCATGAATGGCTTTGATTAAATTCTTAGTCAAGGTCAATATCTCGGATACTACATGTTTTTATTCAATGGTATTTCATCACTAGGTGTGTCTTGTGAAATAATACACCACCCAATAGAAATGGGGTCACTGTGATCTATGTTGTAGGCAAACAAAAAATGATTATTTCTTGGTCAAGGTCCATATTCAAGGTAATACATACCTGGGGTTAATGATAATTTAAGAACGGGAGAACCAGGTATGGTTTTGTTTTTTATCCTAATTCCATGAACTTCGTACCGATGGAACTTTGATAAGAATAAATATATATCTGCTTATATAAGTAGGTAAAACTCGCGTCATTTTTTTAACATTGGTAATGGTTCGTGCTCCTTGTAGATTTTAATTTCAGAGGCATCAACACCTTTATGTTAAATTCTCTGTTAACATACTATTCGTAAAAAACTCACAGTATTGTCGAAAAAAGGCACAAAATGTCCTTGTGTTATCGTATCATGAGAAAGAAAGGCATAAGGGACGGACCATTTAACTTGAAGCAGGGGGCTTGGTTTTTTGTTTTGGTCAGAAAAAAAATTGGAAGGCGTCGCAACAGTATTTTTTTCCATCGTTATCATTTTTCTATATGCCAGAAATCCTTCTTCATAATTTTTTTTTTACCCTCTGCTGCCAAAGTATTTTTTTCATCAAAAATAATTTTCACAATATTTTTTAGAAAAAAATCAAGCCCCCTCCTTTTCAAGTTAAATTGTCGGTCCCTAAACAGACGAAGAAAGCTAAAACTTTTTTTTTGTATTTTCATCGTTTTTTTTTTGGCCATTTGAACGTTCAAAAGTGTCAATTACGGACAAACCATGTAACATTAATTGTTTCTTTTTTGTTCGTGTGAGGTTTTGAACTCAAGTAGAGTTAACTATGACTTGGTTAGGGGCTAGGGTTGCGGTAAGAGTGTTAGAGTGACACCTTCAGGTTAGGGTAACATTTAATAGGGTAAGGGTTCATCAGGACAGTTTGAACTTTTTTTAAGTTTGAAATCTTAGTATATGAAACTATAAGGTTAGCATTAGGGAGCCACCTCGACTATCAGGTTAGCATCAAGGAGCCGCCTCACCTCTCGGGTAAGCATCAGAGAGCCGCTGTGTAGGGTTAGCATTTCAAAAGTGTTACGGTTATAGAGAAGTGTTAGGGGTTAAGGTAAGAACCAGGTTAGTATATAGGAGACGCATCGACTACTAGGTTAGGGCTACCGATAAGAGTTAGGTCAGGTTAGCATCTGATATTTAACAACATGTACAATGAAAGAGGCAAAGAGGCACCAATGGGGCATTCTGGTGTCAAAAATTCGAAAGGGCATAGAAGTGAAAGTCATTTTATATTGTTCTTTTAAGAGGCTGTCCAAGCAAAACCCAGGCAATAGCTGGCACATGACAAATTTTCTTTTTCAAAAATTTTCATTGATTTCACATCAGGTTAACATCCATTCCCCAAAACAAATGCAGATTTTTGGTTTATTGAAGTGATAACTTAGATATAATTTGTATAGAATGCATTGAAAATATGCAGAAAAAGGGAGATAACTCTTTGCATATTTGCAAAATTTGGTTGCTTTGTTCATGCACTTTAAGGCTGAATTACAAGTCATCCATGTTGCTTTCAAATGAACCCTGGTGATTTTTGTTTTACATATGAGTCCAACAATACATTACAACAATAAATTTGCTGGGATAAAATTCTTCATGTGCCAGCTTCTGTAGGCTTTTGCCTGATTTCTACATGGACAGCCTCTTAACATTATGTAAAGAAAATACTGTTAGATACTATGGCCAATCATCTCTTAGAAAGTATTTAAAATCTGCCATAAATTTGGAGTTATAATAATTATACCCCACGCAACGAAGTTGCGAAGGGTATAATGTTTTTGACTGGTCCGTCTGTCCGTCCGTCTGTCCGTGATCAAAATTTTTGTAACAGATATCTCAGCTATTATAAATCTTAGGCTTTTGATATCTGGTATGTAGCTGCAGGTGGGGGTCCCATATGGTGGGATACGTTTTCAGGTCTGTCGATCATCTACTTCCTGTTTAACGAGCCGACTTTCACTTTTTTCACTACATTTTAAGGGTTGAAAATTTTTGTAACAGATTTTTCAGCAACTGTTAATTGTGGGTATTTGATATTTGGTATATAGCTTCGAATAAGGGTCCCATATGGTGGGATTTGTTTTCAGGTCTGTCGATCATCTACTTCCTGTTTAAAGAGCTGACTTAGACTTTTTTCACTAAATTTTTAGGGTTGAAAATTTTAGTCACAGATTTCTCAGCAACTATTAATTGTAGGCTTTTAATATTTAGTATGTAGCTTCAAGTAGGGGTCCCATATGGTGGGATACATTTTCTGGTCCGTCGATCAGCTACTTCCTGTTAAACTAACCGACTTAGGTTTTTTTCACTTAATTTTCAGGGTTGAAAATTTTCGTCACCGATTTCTCAGCAACTATTAATCATAGGCTTTTGATATTTTGTACGTAACTTAAGGTAGGAGTCCCATATGGTGGGAAACATTTTCAGGTCTGTCACTTATTTTTTTCCTGTTTAATGAGCCGACTTGGAAAGACAACAACTCTGACTTTTTTATTCCTAACTCGAAATAGATATTTTCTGTCCATAACGTGGACGCATGGGGTATGTGAGCCTGCTCACTAAGGTTCTTTCATTATCATAGGCTTTTGATTTTTGGTATGTAGCTTCAGGTGGGGTCCCATATGATGGGCTATATTTTCAGATCTGTCGATCATCTACTTCCTGTTTTAAAAGCCGACTTAGACTTTTTCCACTAAATTTTCAAGGTTGAAAATTTTCGAAACAGATTTCTCAGCAACTGTTAGTTGTCAGGGCTCACGCTACTGGGCAAAGTGGGCGAAGAAGTCGCCCTAGGGCCGCCGACTTCGCCCTGACTCTCCTTCAAAAGCGAAGTCAAGTCGCCCTACGATCTCGCGGAAGACGTCCGAGCAATCCTCTGTATTTTTCCTATTTTCTATGTTAGAATTGCCACTTCCACAGATTCCTTGATTACCTTAATGTTTATTTAAGGGATTAGCTTGGATAATTAACAAAGTAGGTCATAAACTTGTCAAAATTAGCCCCCAAGCTGTGCCAGTACAAGGTGTGAAAATCGGAACTTCAAAGGATTTTGCCGTCGGCAATCAATTTTCTGTAAACTACTTAATTCCATTGAAAATCCCTGTGGAAATTATTAGATATTGTACTATTCTATCAGTTTAGACTATGAGTATTTTAATTTTGGAAAAGGCTGTTTATTTAAAGACAAAGAAAAAATGAAATGAGATCGATATTTTTGTCAATTTGTGAATGAATGAGTAAAAGTTTAAAATCATTTCCCTTTAAAATACAATAACAAAATGATATTAATACTATTATAGTACATGTATTATATTTCTTATCATTATATTTTATTCCATTTTACTTCCTGTTAAACGACTTTTTTCCTGAAAATTTTCGTCTCAGATTTCTCAGCAACTATTAATCATAGGCTTTTGATATTTTGTACGTAGCTTTAGGTACTGGGGTCCCATATAGTGGGATACGTTTTCAGGTCTGTCGATCAACTACTTCCTGTTAAAGGAGCCAACTTAGTTTTTTTCACACAAAATTTTCAGGGTCCTATATGGTGGAATTCATTTTATGGTCTGTTCATGATCTACTTCCTGTTAAACGACTTTTTTCACTAAATTTTCAGGGTTGTAAATTTTCGTGACAGATTTTTTAGCAACTATTAATTATAGGCTTTTGATATTTTGTATGTAGCTTCAGGTAGGGGTCCCATATGATGGGATATATTTTCAGGTCTGTCACTCATTTACTTTCTGTTTAAAGAGCTGACTCGAAATAGATAATCTATGTCCAAAATGTGGACGCGTGGGGTATGTAAGCATGCTCACTAAGGTTTCTTCATTTGTCATGTTTGTAATAAATTTGTTGTCGTTGAAATCTGCCATAGATTTGGAATCGTTGAAACCTGCCATACATTGATTTGAGACCTACATATTTACCCAATCTACATATTATTTAATAAATAAACGACATCGTATTGACATCGAGGACATCGACGATATCAACAGGGAAAGACTGTGAACATTGAAATGATAAACAATCATAGATACCTATGTGGTTTACATAATAACATTCGATATTGTTACGATATCGATGATATCGACGATATTGACAAAACAGGTACAGATGCCAGAGATTATGTTTCCTCTCGTAGCTTCATTTGAATTAGTCGTAATCGATATCGTTATGATATCGTTATGATATCGACAATATCCACATGGTATGTTATTCACAAGTGAATAAAATAAAATTTTGTTTCTTTTGTCGATATAGGAACTATATCAGTCATATCGACGATATCAACATGATAGTATGGAATGTGTTGTTTATAGTATTGTTAACAAAATTGTTGACGATGTTGTAATGATATGATTAATATCGTCGATATCGACGAATATTATTAATCACATATAATTTCTTTATTTTGATTGGTTGAACAATACCACATGGTCATTTTGTATTTCTTTGGGTACATATAACATTCCTAAAAATAGAATTTTCAAGTGATATTTTTTAATACTGCATATCTATACAGCACGTTTCTAAAAATAGATTTTAAAATTCCAGAAATTGAATCACATGACAAATGTATTCTTTCTCTTCAGCAAAAACAAATAATAATTGGAGTAATTGAGAAATATTTGAAGTCGAAATATCATAAAGAAAATAGTTTAATTGTATTTTGATAGTAATTTATTTATATGGAAATTTGTCATACAAAAATCCAGTAAACATCATAACATGATCAAAAGCTGTAATATGGTATGCATAAAACATTTGAAATTTCAAATTAACAACAATTTATGATTAATAATATAACAATTATAGCTTTTGGTTCGGTCAATACAAGAATATATCAACCAACAGATCTATGCATATCGACCTCGAACTGTGTTCTCGGTAAATATGGATCTGTTTGGTCGATATATTCTTGTATCGACCTCATACCAAAGCTATAATTGTATAGTATTCAGTCTGCAAGGTTTGTTGCGATTGGTAGCAGAGAAACGATGTCGACGATATCATAACTACATTCTTATTGGACATATCTTAGACCTCAGGGAGCAGTTTATTAATCATCTCAAGATAATATTTTTGACTGCACAATGAACAGAAATCCGATATAAATACTATTACATTCTTACTAAGAATGTATATGTAACTTATTTACGCTAAGCTATTTTTCAGTATAACGTAGGAGTAGGCATTGTTACACTGGAGCAATATCTGGGCTATGGCTCTGTGGTTCATCTTAACATCTCTGCTCTCCGCCATAGCGACTTTGATAAAATCAAGGGCGGCCAGGTGGTCTCAACCACAACCATTGGGACTTCAATAGAAAACCAGCCAGTTGCATTAAAAGTCCTGACCATAGCCAGGTTCATTCAAGCCGACTTTTTCAACAACGCCTCTTATTTCCAATCTCTAGGGCTTTGTAATGAAGGACTGTCACAGTATCTCCCAAAAAGACAGAACAATACCCTGAGAGCTTTAGCAGAATATGCTCGAAATAAGGGATCAACAAAAAAGCCATCAAGTATTAAGTATATTTAATTCAAGTTTGATAGCAAATCTATTAAAATTTGTGAAGATCTAATTTTTGCGTCACAATCTTAACCGCAGTTATAGCAGGAATAAAATCACCACAAAAACACTAAGTCTTATAAGTCCTTAGCGATATTAAAATCAACTTGTTAAGGGTACAAATTCTCAAAGTCTTTCTATAGTAAAAGACAATTACAAAAATAAAACCTGGTTTTACCCACAACCTCTTTTCAGGTGAACGAACGAAGTCAAGACCATTGCGATTTTTGATTTCTTCGGTATGTCTTCTTTCACATCTTATTCAATATTTCTTAACTGTTTAAGACCCAGAAATCAAGATGCCAATAGCATGGCCACATGGTTCATACGCTTTATACAAACCAAAAGATGGATGTCCACTAAGTCCAGTTGGGTTTGCTGAGGGATGGATTCGTCAAGACTCAGAAGATGACAACAACAGAAATCACTGGACATCAAACATTCATTTAGCAGGTGAGGACATCAATAACATTTCGAAATTTTAATTTAATTAAAAAATGTTGCACCTTAAGTATATACGTAGATAAAAAAATCCAGGAAAATGGATTCTACATATACATGTATTGCTTCGTTATATTTTGTGTTTCTGCGTTTTATATGTTGTCTGATTTTTTCGTTCTGTCCTTGTTTATGTTTACTGTTATTTTCTCTCTCCTTTTGTAATTTGACATTCTAAAGTCCCAAGGGTACCTCTGCTTTTTTACAACAAATCAAATATAAGTGGCATTATATACGAACTAAAAACGTCTGATGACAATAATATAAAATGTTAACAACTCATTTTTGTTATCTATGTACTTTTAAGGCGAAATGAACGACAAATCACCTGTGTTTCATTTTTGTGTGAAACTAGCCAATGATAGTTCTGATAACGAGAGAGACTGGCCTGCAGGAAGTTACTGTATCCTTAGTAAAGGTGGTTGTCCTACCGGTAAGCAGTTAAAAAGGTTGTCAAAACGAAGCAAAAGCAAATAAATTCTTCTGTAGATAAGATAGAAAGTGATACTCGATTTAATACATTTTCTATGTGTTCTGAAACTGGCTTTTAGTATCTAATATCAACCTTTTTTATGGTATGATTTAACTCAATTCAAATTATTTGTTTTCAGTATTTTTAGTAAAGTTACAGACATAAAAAATATAAATAAAGTATGTTGCACTGTGGCTTGTGTATAAATAAAATAGATAAATAAATGGATGGTGAAGCCACATTTAAAAGGTAAAAACTAAATAAGAAATACAAAGAAATAAAACCTTTAAAACAAATAAAACAAGAATGCCCAAATTTTCGGACATAAAGTCCTTCTTCAGGGGCTAAAAAGTAAAGGGATGTTCACACATCGACTGACGAGGACAGAATGACATAAAATTGACTCGAAGAACATCATGTGGTATTTTGATCCTGAACTTGATGACTAATTTATAAATATTAAGAAAAGGTCTGTCTTTTTACATTCATACCAAAGGGTTGAAAAGTGCCTAAAAAGTTGATTATTCTTTGCTCAAGAAACTGTCTTTGTTTTTCGCCGGTGCATGTTTCAAGGAGAACGGTCACCTGCATATCCTTGACGCCATGGTTTGGCAATGAAAAGTGCTGGCCGACTGGGCAATCGTCGCATTTGAGAACACTTCTCCTGTGTTCAGCAAATCTGTCACCCAGTCGACGACAAGTTTCTCCTACGTAAATTTTAAGGCACTTGGCACAGCGGGTGGCGTAAATGACATTTTCGGAGATGCAGGTGTAACCGTTCTTCAACTTGAAGGTGTTGGAGGGGCCAACTATCTCTTCAGTCTCCCAGGTAAAAGGACATGTGACACAGATTGATCGACCACAACCCCTGGTGCCTGAAAAGTCAGAGCGAGGACGTCTCTTGGATTTGTCAAATGAGCTGGAGACAAGATGTTGCCTCAAACTCTTACCTTTGCGAAAAGCAGTCAGGGGTGGCGAGTCGAACACTGTCGACATGTGTTCGTCCTTCAAGACGATGGACTTGAAATTGCGCAACAGAATGTTCCGTATAACGATGTTATGAGGGTGGTATGTAAGTACCAAAGGTATACGGTCATTCTTGCGTCTTGAACTGGGCTCCAAAGCCTTGGATCGTGTCACCCGGGAAACTGAGTCGATAGCTTTATCCAAGATGTTGTTAGGATATCCCCTTTTGACAAAGAATGATTTCATAGTGCTGCTTTGAACTTTAAAATCATCCTCATTGCTGCAAATACGTTTAAGTCTCAGAAATTGAGACCTAGGAATGGCATTTTTGCAGCTCTGGGGATGACAAGATTGGTAGTTCATAGAACTTGCCCACCTATGTTAAGGACACTACTCATGCTTTTAATATCCTAGAGTTCTTTGAACCTGAAAATCCGAATGACTTTAGATTGTTCTCCATGGATGTTACTGCTCTCTACACTAGTATTCCGAACAACGATGCCATGATCGCTTTAAAACATTTTTTGGACAGAAGACCCAATCCCTATGTGAAAACGGATGTCATCTTGAGATTAGCAGAACTTGTTCTCAATCTCAACACTTTTCAGTTTAATGGAGAGTTTTATTCTCAGTCTGGCGGTGTTGCCATGGGCACTAAGATGGGTCCTAGTTTCGCCTGTCTGTTTGTTGGGTATTTGGAAGAGAAAATGTTTTCTGAATACGTTGGTCCTGTTCCTGACCTATACAAACGATACATAGATGATGTTTTCGGTGTATCCTCTGATAGTGAAGATGATTTGAACTCGTTCATCAGCTTTGTCTCTTCCTATCATCCTGCCATTCAGTACACCTTTACAATCTCACAAGAGAAACTCTCCTTCCTTGACTTGGAATGTAGCATTCTTAACGGCAGAATAGAAACGTCTGTGTTCTATAAACCCACTGATGCACACTGCTACCTGAACTACCAATCTTGTCATCCCCAGAGCTGCAAAAATGCCATTCCTAGGTCTCAATTTCTGAGACTTAAACGTATTTGCAGCAATGAGGATGATTTTAAAGTTCAAAGCAGCACTATGAAATCATTCTTTGTCAAAAGGGGATATCCTAACAACATCTTGGATAAAGCTATCGACTCAGTTTCCCGGGTGACACGATCCAAGGCTTTGGAGCCCAGGTCAAGACGCAAGAATGACCGTATACCTTTGGTACTTACATACCACCCTCATAACATCGTTATACGGAACATTCTGTTGCGCAATTTCAAGTCCATCGTCTTGAAGGACGAACACATGTCGACAGTGTTCGACTCGCCACCCCTGACTGCTTTTCGCAAAGGTAAGAGTTTGAGGCAACATCTTGTCTCCAGCTCATTTGACAAATCCAAGAGACGTCCTCGCTCTGACTTTTCAGGCACCAGGGGTTGTGGTCGATCAATCTGTGTCACATGTCCTTTTACCTGGGAGACTGAAGAGATAGTTGGCCCCTCCAACACCTTCAAGTTGAAGAACGGTTACACCTGCATCTCCGAAAATGTCATTTACGCCATCCGCTGTGCCAAGTGCCTTAAAATTTACGTAGGAGAAACTTGTTGTCGACTGGGTGACAGATTTGCTGAACACAGGAGAAGTGTTCTCAAATGCGACGATTGCCCAGTCGGCCAGCACTTTTCATTGCCAAACCATGGCGTCAAGGATATGCAGGTGACCGTTCTCCTTGAAACATGCACCGGCGAAAAACAAAGACAGTTTCTTGAGCAAAGAATAATCAACTTTTTAGGCACTTTTCAACCCTTTGGTATGAATGTAAAAAGACAGACCTTTTCTTAATATTTATAAATTAGTCATCAAGTTCAGGATCAAAATACCACATGATGTTCTTCGAGTCAATTTTATGTCATTCTGTCCTCGTCAGTCGATGTGTGAACATCCCTTTACTTTTTAGCCCCTGAAGAAGGACTTTATGTCCGAAAATTTGGGCATTCTTGTTTTATTTGTTTTAAAGGTTTTATTTCTTTGTATTTCTTATTTAGTTTTTACCTTTTAAATGTGGCTTCACCATCCATTTATTTATCTATTTTACATAAAAAATATACATAGTTCTTCATAAAAATAATATTTAGTGTCGATGTTTTTAAATTCAAAAAGATATCACAAAAGTGATGTTGGACTTTTTCTAAAGATCTTAATCTTCATAACCAAATAATTCCGATCCATATAATAAAAAAGGGCATGTAATGGGACATAAAATGATACCCCGCCACGGTATAATATCAAAAGTTCATAAAAGTTGATTTTTCAAAGTGTCCAATCTCAAATACTATTTTCCAAATAATGCTGGAAATTGATCTTGACCTGTATTTGAACCACAAAGCAAAAACATCAGATTGCTCTTGTGAAAAGTCCCCTCTCAATTATGGTCCCTCTGGCCACGTTATCACTGGTGACCTGAACATCATGGAAAATTACTTACTTTGCGATGTTTTGGCTAAAGGACCAACATATCGTGAGCCTAGACGCATCAACTGAAACCATGGATCCAGTTGATGACTATACCATAAAATGGGTCAAGAAAGAACAGGAGAAAGAAAATGACGTTTTTCAGAGTGGGTTAAAGCTGTGAGGTCATTGATTTTGAAAAGACTCAATTCTTAGCGGTCTCAATGAGCACTAAAGCATTATCTAATTTTTACCATCGCTGATGTTGCAGAAACATTGTCCACCTTATATGACAAATAGGCTATTGTACCTGCAGACAAAGCACCAAATAACATTATTTTGTTGTGCAAGAAATACTATATTGACTGCTTGACATCTGAATTAGGGGTTGGTTGTACCAGCAATAGAGCAATAGCACCACATACATAGCCACCACACTGTCTAAGGAGGAAATTATTGACAATCACAAATCTGTCATTTCCTCTTTCGGTCTCTCTGTTGGTTCTGAGAAGGTTGACATTCCATACCTGTATTGGATTCCTAAATTACATATAAATCCATACAAACAACGCCTCATTGCAGAATCATCAAAATGTACCACTTAACCTCTTTCGGTTTTGTTGACTTCAATTATAACGGCAATAAATTTAAAAATCCGGCTTCCAGAAATATTACGATTGTTGTTTGTCTAGAAATTGTGTCGATCAAATGTTGGATCCTGAAGAAAAAGAAAGAACTATTGGAGATTCTAAGCTCGAAATCAGATTCATTTTGCAACAGCATCACAACTTTCGATTTCTCCACTCTTTACAGAACATTGCTTTGAATTTAAAAAAAGCCAGAATGGCGTATTTTTTTGTGTCGCCTGCGAAACGGAGCGAGGCATAGGCGTTTATTTTTATGTCAAAATTTTTGAAAACCTCCATACATATAATACATGTAGCAATGTTAAGGTTTTGCGAGCACCTTTATGTCTCAAGAACAATAAGTCCTAGGTTAATGAAACTTGGTATGCATAATAATGACCTAGTAGTAGCTTAGTAAAGTTGCATCCCCATCTTTTGACATTGACCTTGATTTCCCGGTTGATTAACTTTGACAATTTTTAAAACATATTATAGCAATGTTAATGTTTTGTGGGCACCTCTAAATCCCAATAACTATAATCCTAGGTTGATGAGAGGTGGTATGCATATGTCCCAGAAGTAGCTTAGCACAGTAATATCCCTATCTTTTGACATTGACCTTGACCTTGATTTTTTTCCGGTTGACTGACTTCGATAATTTTCAATACATATGAAAGCACATCTCTTTCTCAAGAACGGTAAGTCGTAGATTGATGAAACTTGGTATGCATATGCCCAATAGTAGCTTTGATTGTGTTTAGGAAAGGATGTTGCCGGAAGTGTTAACTCTTGTTTCAAATTTTAATTAAATTTTAAAATCAACAAAAAGAATGTACGCATAAGCGGGCTAAGAATATTTTTAGCCCCATCATAATGTGACTAACACTCTTTAAGTTGAAATAGTATTTAAATGACTAACTAAGCTTTTATAAAAGTTTTAATGTGTCTAAAATCACTGATCAAACGCAAAATGGTTGTAATAGGTAAACAATGACTGCCCCATCTCAGACTAAGTTTTAACAGTTGTAAAAAGTCTAACCCAACGCAATCTAAGTTGAATCAGTTGTAAGGTGTTTGAACAAACATATTTTAAGCTGGACCAACTGTTTCAGAACTATACCAACGCATAATAAGTTGAATCAGTTGTAAGGTGTTTTTTCAACGCATATTAATTTGGAACAACTGTAAAATGACTGAACCAACTTAAATAAAGTTGAATTATTTGGGAAACGACTGACACAACTGAAAAAAGTTACATGTAGTTCAGTCATTATTGAACAGAAGCAAATAAAATATGCTTGATGCAGTCGAAAGATACTGCTGTCCCAACCCTGACAAACGCCAACAGTCTTTTGAACAGTACTTTTCGGTTATATTTTTTAATTATCAGTTACATTACGCCAGAGTATGGTACAGACAGTCGATTAATTTGCTAGTAGTGTTAATGACATCCCCAACACCAGTGTCATATGTGTTCTTTTTTGATTAGAACTTGTTCATATTTTTTCGCACAGCGGATCTTTCACGGAGAACTTTTAAAGCAACTTGTCATTTTTTTACTAATTTGTCAAATTGTGTTTTTCATTCGAGGATGGGTGTTAACATGGTATTTAATACTGACTAGGTGGAGTTGTTTCTAATAATATTTTCCAATTTTCACATTCAAGTTCAGGTAAACTAAAGTTGATTATACTCATCTTTGGTTTTAAAGGGTAATCATCTGTGTCGAAGCCTTGTTTTTTTCATCAAAACCGATTTTCAATCGTTGTTTACCTGTTTTTTTTTCACAACTGTAACTGTTGATTCAATTTTTTTCCTTTTGTTCTCAACATTTTCCTGTTTTCTGTGTTTTTCTCAAGATTATTTTATATATAATATTTTACATCAAATGGGTAATTCTATTAAATGTATTTTTTTAATTCTGCTTTTTGTCTCGCCTGCGACGAAAAGTCGCGGAAGGCGAGACATAGGTATTACTTTCCGGCGGGGACGGCGGCGGCGTCGTAAACTTTTTTGTAAGACTTTTGTGGACAATGAATTGCTTGAAAAGTATAATAGCTAGGCATCTGATATTTAGTATACAGACAGTTTAGGTAATGTTCTACGCAACTGTCACCATGCCGTGTGACCCTAGCCCCATTTTCACGCTCCAGTGACTCTGTGAACTTTGGCCTTTTTCAGGCTGTAAACTTTTTTGTAAGACTTTTGAGGACGATGAATTGCTGGAAAAGTATATTAGCTAAGCATCTGATATTTGGTATACAGAAAGTTCAGGTTTTGGTCTATGCAACTGTCCCCATGCCGTGTGACCCTGTCCCCATTTTCACGCTCTAGTGACTCTGTGAGCTTAGTTCTTTTTAAGGCCGTAAACTTTTTGTAAGACTTTTGTGGACGATGAATTGCTTGAAAAATTTAAAAGCTAGGTATCTGATATTTGGTATAGAGACAGTTCAGAATACAAATGACAACAAAGTTCCAGACAATAAATTTTGCTACGCCTGACCTGCGTTTCGTCTATTCAAGACTCATCAGAGGCGGTTATGGTCTATGCAACTGTCACCATGCCATTTGACCATGACCCAATTTTCATGCTCCATTGACTCTGTGAACTTAGATCTTTTTTCAGGTCGAAATTTTTTTATAGGACTTTTGTGGACGATGAATTACTTAAAAAGTATAATAGCTAGGCATCTGATATTGGGTATACAGATAGTTGAGGTTATGCTCTATGCAACTGTCACCATGCCATGTGACCATGACCCATTTTCATGCTCCATTGACTCTGTGAAATACAAATGACAACAAAGTTCCAGACAATAAATTTTGCTACGCCTGACGCGCGTTTCGTCTATTCAAGACTCATCAGAGGCGCTCTACCAAAAATATTGAAAATGCCAAACACTGTATGAATATGAAGAGCATAGAACAGTATAACCAATATTACCAAACTGGGGAACCAAATTATTACCAAGATATTCAACCTATGTCTGGGGTAGGAAGAACCTTAGGGTTAAGACAATTTGAAATCTAGACGGATAATTTTGAGCTTTGATGTATTCTCCAACTCAAAAGTGTTGGTGCCGGAGTGGGCTAACCTCGGGGAATTTAAACTCCACCAGCAATGCTAACCTTCACGTGTGTTAGATCTTAGATCTTTTTTTCAGGTCGAAAATTTATTTGTAAGACTTTTGTGGACGATGATTTGCTGGGAAAGTATAATAGCTAGGCATCTGATATTGGGTATACAGAAAATGGTTATGGTCTTCACAATTGTCACCATGCCGTGTGACCATGACCCCATTTTCACGCTATAGTTACTCTGTGAACTTAGGCCTTTTTCATGCTGTAAACTTTTTTGTAAGACTTTTGTGGACGATGAATTGCTGGAAAAGTATATTAGCTAAGCATCTGATATTTGGTAAACAGACAGTGTGACAACTAGGGTAAGAACCAAGTTGTGAAAATATTATCAAACAATAACACATCTGGCACTTGTTATTTTTGTTGCATGACTTATTTTCAAAGGTGTGGTATAGTAAGTAGCTACTAAGTTTAAAAAATGACTATGCACAATATAATTTATATATTTTGAGTGCAACTCATTGCAAAACTCCATCAGTGCAGTGACAATACTGACAATACATGTGTACTACTTTGAAATGAGATTTTTTTCCCAAACGCGTTTCCAATGTGCAACATACATTTGTACAAGCAGACAGCAAGCCACGCCTATTCATCTGAATTCCCATGCCTAATAAGCATTGATCGATTGTTGAACATTTTTTTTTAAACATGTAGCACGAAATTAATGATATTTCAGAAGAAATTGAAATAACCTATAATAAATGAACAATTTGTTTTACACACCATCACATCTAAACATTTTTATGACCTGCTTCAAAGAAGAAGGGACTGAAGGGGTTTATTGTTTTACCTGTGTCAGTCCGTAGTTCCATCCCTCCTCTCTTTATATTTGCTCATAACTAAAATGATGGTATCACTCATAAGCATTGTCACTATTGGATTAAAAGTTTCTTGTTAACATTGTCTTAAAAGGTAATTATATTGTAATGTGAAACTAGAAAACTGAGCAGCAGATCACAAATAAATGCCCCGCCCCCAAATATCTATCAGAAGTAATTTAACATAGGAAGTGCATATCTACATCATGTAACATAAATTGTGTAGAAGATCAATGAAAATCGATCAAGGAGTTTACATTGTAGGAGGCGTAGTGAATAAGAGATAGGTACTCTGTAGTGTAACGGAAGGACAGATAACCCTATCACTATATACACCCACTTTTTAAGTGTAGTATCATATTAGGTGTTTCTTACACAAATATATATAAACAGCAATTTGAAATCCACAATGGAAAACAGCCAGATAAAAAATATAATGCATATCATTCAAATAAGTCCTTTAATTGTCAAAGAACCCCCTCAGGACATAGAAAACATACATGTTACATGAAAAGGATGAGTACAAAATAAGCTTTGACAGATATTTTGGGCTTTGGACAAGCACATGCTGTATAATATGTGGCGGGGTTAAACTACGGTACTTGATTATTTTGATATACATTTGTACTTGATATAATAAAGCTCAAAGTAACACATACATGTAGTAATACAATTTCATAGCAATCACATGACTTGAACTAAAGTTATTGTGGGAACACTAAAGTTACCAGACAATGACGCAGACGACAGCATCCTACCATTATACGTTCGCAAAAGACATACTACACAGGCAAAATTTAGACATACGTCTGACGTACGTTAATAGAAACGTGCGTCTGACGTAGTGCATAAACGTACGCTTAACATACGTTTCTAACGGCTGTACGGTAAACGTACGTCAAATTATTGTAAAAACATATGTCAGACGTACGTTTTTTAAACGTGCGGTAAACATACGTTTACCATACGTCAGACATATAGTTTCCTAAAATGTATGAAGTTAGTAAGTTATTAATTTAGTGTGTTTTATTATGAAATAAAAATATTGCCAAGATTACAAATACCAAAACGCGGGTATTAACGGTTAATTTGGATATGCTATATATCGATATTTCAAGGAGTAACCTCTCATCAGTAGCATTTAAACCAAAACATTGGAAGGTCAAAATCCCAAACAGTTGAAAACGAAAAGTACTCAAAACCAAAACGTTCGAACAAGGAAGCCAAATCCAGCACCGAGGATAACAAGATAAATTTTTAACATGCGTCAGACGTACGCGGTTAGAAACGCCAATTTAATATGCGTCAGATGACATGCGTTTAACGTACGCCAGACGCACATTTAACGCAGTCAACATTTTGCCTGTGTAGTACATGTATATAATGACAACGACACAAGAAAAGATGAGACATACAGGAATTCTATTGAGAACTGTTACTAACAGCTAGCTTAGAAACATCTATCGACTGATGTAAAAAAAAATCAAGTACATGTATATCAATTTTAAATCTGACTTATGCTTGAAAGGTGGTTAATTTTTGTGTAACATATGTAAATACTTATTCAACATCTGAAAAGGAGAAAATAAACATCTGGACATGCTAATACTTAAAATAATATTACATTATTAATTAATACTTAAAATTATATTACAGTACAACATGGACAATGAAAAGGCTGTGCTCAGAAGTCAGAATAACACTTTAATATTATTAATATCACCCTTTTCAGATTTTTTGTGACATAGTGATGTTAAATTGACTCTGGCATGTTTTGACTTTTTATGAAATAAATCATTATCAATTCACATATATATAAGAATTTATAGAAATACAAAATCAAACAAATGCTTGGAAATCCTTAAATAAATATATTTCAAGGTATAACATTTCATCAGCAATCAGCAGCATTCGAAACAAAAAACCTTATTAAAAACACCTAAAATATAAAGATAGGTACAAGTACATGTACCTATTTAATTTTTTTTTCCAAACCATAGCAAAGAGTATCCACCATATATGAATTTGATTATATTACAAGGGATAATGTTTTAAATGATTTTCAATCGAAACAATAATTAAAAGTCACAAAGTGATTTATTAAAAAAATCAATTATCAAATAAATGTCCTTTTGTCATATTTGTACTAGTATATTCCCAATCTCTGCATTCTACATCTGCATGCACTTGAAGGAAAACAGAGATAAAGATTGTAAGGTATATGATGTAGAAATCTTCCTTCAACTGTGTTCTGTCTAATGCATGTATGTATATGTACATGCACATAGAAGCTAATAACTTGCACATCACATGTTATCTTTTAATCCACTTGGTAAATTCAAATCTGAAAAGAAAGAAAATAAAAATGCTTATTGAAATGGTGTATATAAAAAAAACTATAATTTTTATAAATCTTTTTCCTATGCATAGACTTAATTTTTTTTTTTGGGGGGGGGTGTATTAAATTTAATTTTTTAGGGGGTATGTTTTACCTTGCTGTACTCGTATATGGTTATTTAAAGTATGTATTTTTATGAAAGGAACAATGAAAGAGTAACTTTGTTTGACAAATTAAATAGCTAAGAATTATACATTGTATGTATACATGTATTATGTAGGTTTAGCATTTCCTCCCAGTAAATAATTTATATTTACATTTTGTGTTTAACTGATAATATTATGAACATGGTGTATGTATATATGTCACAATATAAATGTGTATAAATGGGACAGGCAATTTAACATGGAAACCATACTATAAATTAAAAAGAGATAAAGATTTTTTTTTGTGCTGGCATAAAATGAATTCTGATTGGAACAAATATTCCAGGCTTTCCCTTCAAGTTAGATCGTTGGTACCTGTACAATCATACATGTACATTTGTATATGTAAAGACATACATATTTTTTATTTTATCACCATGATCACAGGAATTACTTTTTTTAAATCACTAGACATGTCCATAATACTACAACTAAGTTTGACAAGAACAGATTTTTGATTCCCGACCCATTGAGAGGGAAAAATCTAACCTAAACAGGAAGTAGATGATCGATAGATCTGAAAACACATCCCACTATATGGAATCCGTATTTGAAGCTGCATACCAAATATCGAAAGCCTATGATGAATAGTTGCTGAGAAAACTGCTACGAAAAAAGGTGTGACAAAGGACAGACCCCATCATTTCTTTGTCCCCGCTCCGTATTGCAACGGGGGACACAAATTTATCTGGTCCTTTGTGGACTTTATGCAACCCTGTCCCCCTTTTTAAAAAAGTCCGTATGCCATGGTCCGTCCTAGAGTACCCCTTACCCCTGTTTTTGTAGTTGCTTGTGACAAATGGCATTGTGATTACATGTACATCAGGTTGTGTGGTTGCAGTACATTGTACATAATGATCATGCTTATATGTACATGTATGAATATGCATCCTTCGCCTATTTTTTCAAACTTAGTGCGAAAATATCTAATGCCCAATTAACAGGGGCATCTGTTTTAACTTACTGTCAAAATTTACTACTATAAACCGCTCAAACTTACATTATCATTTCGTTTTCTGCTGTGAGCCGTGACGATTACGGCATGATGCATGTAAAAAGCTTCACTACTAGAATCACTCGTTGACGGTTTAATTCATGTCTGATGCCTTTCTCCTGTTGTTGGCAGGTGGAACCATATGTCTACTATCGTTTTTCTATAGCAGTTTCATAATATTGATGCAGGTAATTAAAGTTTTAATCAAAATTTCAAGCCTACTGTCGATTTCGTAACATGACGAAATTCGGTAGTAACGATATAGAAGAGATCCGGAGAGTTCCGAATAATAACTCTTTTAAATCAACCACGCCACCTGTTGAACAAAAATCGGCTGGCGCGTCCCATTTTCAAATGTCAAACGTAGAAAGATCTTGGCAGGGTCGCACTGAGAACGCCAAGTGCATGGTAGCGTCGTAGTGTTGTTGTGGGTTGATCGTATAGGTTGTAATATCATCATGGTATGATCTTATATATATCGTCCTACAATCTTGGTATGATAGGGACGAGAGCGTAGCGCTTGGGTAGTGGGATCTGCGGTCAATTTAGGTACGATCTTATTACGATTGTGACACGACATTAGTACGACTAAAGGCGACTATTTTGCGATCTCATCACGATTTTAGTACGCTTTATTTTCACCACGGCTGAGCTACGAATGTTTTGAACATGCTCAAAATTTTCGTAGCGCTGTTGTAGTCACCAACGACCTAGTTCGATCACTACATGGCCTCCACGAACCCAGGACGACAACATTACGATGTTCCACGATTTAGGAAAAATCATAAAGATCGTCATTAGGTTGTGGTTCAGTGTGACCTGACCTTTAGTTATGAAGATGATTTAGATAGTTCATATCGAATTTCTTTAATTTGTCACCATATTAGCGAGCATCGCAGATGCGAGCCCTACGGCATTGTGCATGTTTTGAGATGCGCCAGAAATATACTGACGATAAAACCGAAACAGGTTTACTTTTACGGAGTGAAAAAAAAATAATACCGGTAGGCACGGGGTAAGTAAATCAATCAACCCTCTGGGCGTATAAATCATGCATCATAATCTGTTATGCAAAAATATAAAAATTGAAATTAAATAACAGTGATAAATCCCTCATTCATCCTCTTGTTTATTTTTACACACAGATTTTTATTTAAGCACAATTCGGTCTTTTCCGGTGAAAAACAATTTTCCAGAAATTACCGAGCCAGCTTTTGGCAACATCGTCCCATTGACTAGTCATATCAAATGCATGATACTGGCCAAGCTTTGTTAAATTCTAAGTAAGATAAAATAATATAAAGAAATACATAAATTTACTAAATAAAACCTACTCATAATAATAAATAAAAGGTTCTTACCTGAAAATGAAAGAAGAGTCACATCCTGTCAGACCTGTGGGGTTTCACTTACTTTCCTCAATCCTGCATGATATTTTTACTTTACCGTTTTTTCCGCCAGGTTTCTTAATGTACCTTCTGTTACCAATGCTTTAAATAAAAGACTGATACTCAGAAAATCTCACTAAACCTGACAGAATCTGAATGTTGTTTTGGTCTGCTGAAGAAGTGCGAAATACTCTGACAAGGAAATGACGTCACGTAATCCATAAAATGGATAATTTCGTCCCTGCTTAAAGTCGTCCAAGAAATGTTACAGGATTTATTATTTGCACAAATAATTGAATTTTAAATATAAAGTAGTTATTGATCCCAGATATTTAAACAACAACTTTCTCAAGTGTACATGATTTGGGTTTGGTGGGGTCAGACTTTGCTACTTTTTTCCTTTTCTAAAAGTTCCCTCTTTACGTTAAACTTAGCCGGTCGAGCACATGGATTTATTTTTAAAAGGTATATATATTTTCGATGCTCGCTAAAAAGGCAGAGCCTTTATCATATTATAATCTTCAGGAACAAAACATCCGAGATCCCGATTGATGGCTGTATAAAATAAACTTATATTAGTCGCCACGAAGGTTAACAAATTATAAATTAACATGGTCGAATACTTTTGAGCAAAATAAACCCAGTTTAAGGCAAAAATTGGTAGGTAATGTTTATTCCAAGTATTCTTATATTTTATTGCATATTTTCACTGTTGCAACAACTTAATTATTGAGATGTGTATGAAATAAACTAATGGTATTATCGTGTATTGATTTGGAATTATCTGTGAACTGATTAGATAAAAGAAACGACAATGTAGTTTGACTGATTTTTTTTCATGACATTTATTCAACATAACCATCGCCATAATCAACAAACTGGCCAACAGTAAAAAATGTCGCCAAAGCCACACAGAATTAATTTCTTGTTCTTTGGATTTTGACTTTTAAAAAAAGGATCGAGCGAGCGAAATTATTTTTATTAATTTATTTTTTGAAAATCTGATTTTTAGGAGCGACTAATTTTTTTTAAGGCGAGCGACTTGTTTTTAAATTTTTAAAAAGTTTTTTTTTTGTTTTTAATGTAAAATTGAGGCGAGCGAGCGATTATTTTTATTTTTGAAGAAAATAAGTGAAATATTGAAAAAAAATCTATTAAAGTATAACAAATGCTTGTTTTCAGTGGTTTATGGCTTTTCCAATTGATTAATATATTATTTAAGCAGGAAATAATTGTCTTTAGTGTTTTTTTTTTCTCTGAAGAGTTGCTGTCTTGGCTACATGTATCAATGGCAACAAGCAGACCAAGAGACAGTCAATAAAACCAAACAAGTATGACTATGTCCCAAAATCTTGCTGGCAAGGCATAATTTTAAGATAAAATATTAAAAAGAAAAACGACTTCCTATCTTTATTCACAAAAAAAACATAAAATAACAATAACAATTTGTAAATATTTATTAAAAAAATATTACAAAACAATCCTAGGTCAATGATAAATTGGATGTTCATAGATAGTGTCAATAATATCCCATTATTGTCCTTACACATAAGTTAGGGATTTTCCTTAAAGTTTTCAATTTGAAGATTTTGAACCATGTTGTTTTTACATGTATAACTGAGGTCATCCGAGGAAAAATACCACAGGAACTTGAATCTATCAATAAAAGGGGTTGGCTATACATCGTATCTGACATTCTTTGAATGTCATGAATGTATTTAAATAAATCAATGTAAGAGTCTTCCATTTGACATGCAATTGCCGTATTTTGTAACAATACTTGGTGGCCATAGATTTCATTGTTTTCATCGGAGTGTTATGTTTGAGGGGAATGAAACGTAGTTTCAACCGTTAAAGTTTTCTGACGGTATCTCCAATATTGGAGCACTAAACTTAACTAACAAGCGATTAGACAAAACAGAGTCAAGTTTATAAGAGTACATGGTTGAAATCGGCAAATTTTTGGTTTTTGTGAACAAATATTTTTCAAACGCGGAGATAAAAAACAAATTGAACACAACTTCCGGCTCCGGACGCGGGCGGGTTTCCGGTAAATGCGGGCGGAAGAAATTTATATTTTTTTCTTAAGGAAACAATTTCACATGCGGGCGGTCCGACGAACAAGTAATTAATTCGGCATGGCCCAAATGGTTACTCAAGAAAAAAACAACAGAAAAAATATTGTTCTTTGGCTGCTGGACTTATCCATAGCAATTTATCAAATAAATCACTGCCATCCCAAATATATAGTACGTTTAATTCCAATGCAATGATGACTTGACCGAGTTGTGCATAGCCCAATTATAAAATTTAATAAGTCCGTATTTTCCTTTTCGAGATTCAATGTGCAAGCGATGCTTTAATCGGCATGCTGCACTTCGTGGTTAAATTTTGTAGGGATATTCACCAGCATCTATAAAACGAAAAGTATTTAGTTAATACATTTCGTGTTCCAGTGGTCAAGCTAAGTTCAATGAAATCCATAAAAGGAATAATACAATTACTAGTGTTGTGGCCTTATTTTCAGCGATATTCATGAAAGTCTGTAAAACGATAATATATATTTCATGATCCAATGTTCAGTATTCATAAAAGTCATTATGTCTATGGAATATCATTCAGCAATATTCATCCAATACAGCAATGGCAATCTATAAATTGCTAAGCCATGGACACAATCTGAAAAAATAAAGAAAAGGAGCAAGAATATGTAAAATGAAGGGATGGAGCGTGGGTGGTTGTTTTGAAAAACTGAACGAGAATTTATGAGAATGATTTGAACGGGAGTTTCAACTGATATACGACTCAAGTGCACGAGGCTCTTTTAAATGTTTTATGTTATATAAAATTGTAAAGGGTATTGTGTAAAGTTTGGTAATTATGTTTCAATGCAATACATGAATTTAATAAACATTCGGTAATAATTTTAATATTTCGGTCTAAATAACATCAAAAATTTAACCATCACAAATTATGCTTACTCACTAAATTTTGATCAAATGATTTTTTTTGTATGTCTTATTAAGGTGCATCTTTACACTTCGGAAAAAATGACCGATATTTTACGTCTTTTTTTCAGTCTATGTGGAGCCTAAACTACTCCTTCAATTGCTTAATAAGGTGTAGTAGCGTCTAGATAAATAATTTTGCATAAACTTTTAGTATTTTGTACGTGTACACTCGATCCGTTTTGCCGGGGCATTTTCTTTGCGTTTTTCAGTTCACCCAAATATAGCCAAATATCAACAATGCCCTGTCATTTGGCCTCAACGTGCAAGGTAATTCCATTATTGGTGTTATTAAATCTACTCACAATCGGTTTCATGGAAAAAAATGAATAGAGAAAACAACAAATGTAATCTTGTAAACTGGAAGGGAAAATGATCGGCAATTTTTATATCTAGGCAATGCTACAAATTATTTTCTGTTTCTATGTGTCGTTTAAGTCGTACATAGACTAGAAAAATAGGTCAAATATCGACCATTTTATTCAAAGTGTAAGCATGAACCTTAAGCACAACAACAGGCATTTAAAGCAATAAGTTAAGTGAATTTGTACATGGTTTTCCATCATCTTTATAGAATAAAAATTCTAGATGAAAAAAAAACCTCATTGCATTACGTATAAGTTTATCAAAATTATATACATTGATAGAAAAGGTCATAATTAAGAAGTATTTAAATTTCGGCGGCTCTACAATTGTAAAAGTGTTTGCTTAAGTCTGTTTATGTGAACAAGTTGTTGTACGCCATTGATATTTGAAACACAGTCATGACAGTTGTATTAGCATCAGTACTGGTAAGCTTTAATGGCATTTCATCTGTATGCTCCTGCACGGTCTACTGACTTTGCAATTTTTCTAGAGCGTTTTATCTGTGTATGCTCTTGCAGTCACGTTCTAGTGACTACGCGATTGTATACTAATTAGGCTTAATGTTAACGTTTTTTTTTCTTATTTCTCTTTAACATTAAGTAGGTGTGGTACACTATTGGTATTTGGCATGCAGTTGCATTTTAATCAGTTCTGATCGATTGCAAGGGCGTTTATCTGTGTACTCCGGTAGTCCTGCCTACATGTAACTGTCTTTGAAATATTGTACTGATTTGTCCAATGTTAATGTTTTTTCTTTTGTCTGTTTTACATAAAGCATTTATGAAATAATTAATGTATACATTAAGCAGTAGCATTAGCATCTCCAAGAGGATGGTATTTTGTATGTTTGTGCAGTCATGGTCTACTGCCTTAGAGATTTTATACTCATGAGGCAAAATTTAAATGTTTTATTAATCTGTTTTATGTTAACAAGCCATGATAGTTTGTATACAGTTGCATACACATTATAACAGATTAATTTCATAAGTAATTGCCAGTACGCTTGTCACTTTTAACATTTGCATTTTTGTTTAACTTCATTTGGTACTGTGTCCATCTGCGATAGGCGAACCATATCTGTGTGCCAACAATTGATTAAAATTAATAATGTTTTGTGATTGCTTTTGTCATCTAGTTGTTGTCTGTTTGTTGGTTTGATATGAAAGTTGTACAATCTTGTTGTACAATAGACGATAAAGAGATGTGGAATAAGTTTACGCGACTCAACCAACATTAAAGAAACGGCAATTCAAAAAATCACAATGGAAAACAGCCAACAGTCTTCAACATGACTAAAGGCTACTGCTCGCTGTCTTGCATTGGGCAAAGACTAAAAACACAATACACAAGATTCAAACAATGCACAATGCCTTGTTGTATTTGCAGTTCCACACCGGACCCAAAGGTCGCAATGGAAAAGGTGGGTTGGCATCTTAAATCTGGTTTAACCCACCAATTCTTTTGGTATGCCTGTACCAATAATGGACCATTGCAATCTTCAATGTCTCCAGCATACCATTACCTTGGTTTGTTTTTTTTTTGTCTTGGATATAATAGATTGATCATCCCTGATCTGTAGTTCCGTTTTTACTCTTACTGATATAGACTTATTCTAGGTTTTCAGTCGGGTTATATTTACTGGGATGATGAAGATAGCAACAATAACAACGATCATGGAGGAATTCTGCCTGATGGTGAATTTGGTCCAGGTACCACCATTTACTTTTGTTGCAGGTATAATTTTAAAGACATTTTAGTGTTAGTAATTTGAACATTATGTTACATGAAGCTGTGGTGACCGGTGTGGCAATTTTTTTTTATACAGGACCAATTATATACTTTACACCCTTGTGTAGGCAACACGAGGCTATCGATTATACCAATGGTGCATTTTTCCGTAATTGTTTAAAGCACAAGTCCACTTAAGAATCAGGTAAATTTCATACAACCCGTCCGATTTAACTATGGACTTTTGATTGTAGCGTAAAATGAAGTGTGCTAACACAACAATGAAAATTTACATCGTCATGAAAAGCCAATCGGTAACAAAAACTGCAAATCGCCACAGTAGGAAAACCCCCCATTTATCAATATCCAATCACATTGAATGTTTGCACGACCCATTCATTCAATCAATGTATTTTTATGTTATGAAATGTAACGATTTGTGGTTTTTGTTTACGATTGGCTTTGTTAATGACGACGTAAATTTTCATTGTTGTGATTGCACACTTCACTTTACGCTACAATCGGAAGCCCATAGTTAAATCGGACAGGTTGTATGTGGTGGAACATTAGAGAATAAAAACGCAAAATTGTGATGATTGAATTTGATAAAACTATCCACTATAACATCATTTGAGTAATAAAAGTTAATAAGTTGATTAATAACAAGTCAAACATTATCTGGAAAATTAACACATATTTAAAAGTAGAAATGAATGCACAGATTGATGTACATTACAGTGGACAAACACACAAATCATTTCCTTCGCAGTTATAGCAGCAACTACATTATGCAGGGATCTGATATTTGCATATTGCTTTAACCTGCAAATGATGTCTAATTATCACATTCTTTACGATATGCGAGGGCTTGTACAAATTTTATCTGATACATGTATTTTGAATCAACACCATTGTCTCCGTGCCCGGTGTATAGACCAAGGTTAAAAGAAAAACATTTCTCATTTGCCCTCTTTAGAGTTTTTCTTTCAACATCGGCCACTTGTGAAAAAAATCATATTATGTCGGGCGAAATGATCTTTGATTGTTTGTAGTTGTTTTTGTAATAAAATGATCATCTTTATATCCCTTTTATGTCTTTAAAAGTGTTAACTTATGGTTCACCGAAACAAGAGACAGGTTTTCTACCATAAACCTAGTTTAATCCAATTTTTCTTCTAAAATACCTGTACCAAGTCATAACCAATTCGATCTACAATGTCTTTACTGGGACTGTATATTTTGTTAATCTCGCACATTTGAGTTCAAAGTTCGGCAGTTTTTATGCATGTAACCTTTATGTAGATGTTTAGTAAACAATTGTTTACTGGTCAAGAGGAAAACAGAAATTTGTTTCCACGAAGCGCATAGTGCCAATGAAAATGGCAAGTACCGAAGGGAAAACATGAGCTGTTTTCCGAATAACCAATAAACAATTGTTTTCATGGTTTTATTATTCTTATTGATAAGCTCTTAGCTAAATCCTAGTCTACTGTGCACTCTTTACAGTGTAATGTAAATGATTTTTAAAATAAGATTTAGTATTGGTGTATTATACAATTATTTACTGGTTAAGAGGAAAACAGTACATTTGTTTCCACAAGGTACTGTTTTCCGAATGACCAATAAACATTTTTATGCCCCCGCGACGACATGTCGGGGGGCATTAAGTTTTACTCATGTCCGTCCGTCCGTCCGTACGTCCGTACGAATTTCCGTCAAGCTTTTTTCAGAAACCGTAAATGGGAATGACTTGAAACTTGGTAGGATAGTTCAGTATTACAAACAATACGTCCTAAGCGAATTTTAGACCTGTCGGACATCTACTTCCTGTTTGGGGCTGGATCGATACCAAAATTGACATGAAAATTTCCGTCAAGCTTTTCTCAGAAACTGTACATGGGAATGACTTAAAACTTGGTAGGATGGTTCAGTATGACAAACTATATGTCCTAAGCGAATTTTAGACCTGTCGGACATCTACTTCCTGTTTGGGGCTGGACGGATACCAAAATCGACATGAAAATTTCCGTCAAGCTTTTCTCAGAAACCGTACATGGGAATGATTTGAAACTTGGTAGGATGGTTAAGTATGATTAACTATGTGTCCTAAGCGACTTTCAGACCTGTCGGACTTCAACTTTTTATTTGAGGCCAGCGGGGGCATCCGTGTCTCATGGACACATTCTTTCTTTATTTTGATTAAAATGAATGGATTGGTCAGTTTCAGCTAAATCCACGCATACATTGGACTCTTTACAGTGTTATGTGGTCACACCTGCTGCCAATCATTTAAAATCCCGCCAAATATTGTAACGGAACGGTCCTATTACCCTATTTGGTGCATGTTGTGGATTTATAACTCGGTCTGGAGGCTCTCCTCGCTTCATGTAGAACATTTGTCAGGTGGGAAGCCTTCAAGGCGATGTCAAATTGGGATAATGGTGAACAGTGGACTTAAGTAGGGGTTAAATGTTCCTCGACAGTGCTTTGAAAGTCAGCATTATCACATTTCTCCCAGCATAGCCTTGTAATGGTTAGTTTGGTCTGGACTTCTTTTTTCTTCAATTTGATTAGTTTCCGTACTTTGACGTTACCGGATATCAGTGAGTGGTCTGACATGTTCAACGGTTGCTGTCTAAAATTGTCTAAACCCTAAGGTTCTTCCTACCCCAGACATAGGTTGAATATCTTAGTAATAATTTGGTTCCCCAGTTTGGTATTTTTGGTTATACTGTTCTATCCTCCTTATATTCATACAGTGTTTGGCATTTTCAATATTTTTGCTAGAGCGCCTCTGATGAGTCTTGAATAGACGAAACGCGCGTCAGGCGTAGCAAAATTTATTGTCTGGAACTTTGTTGTCATTTGTATTTCGAACATACGTGAAGGTTAGCACTGCTTGTGGAGTTTAAATTCCCCGAGGTTAGCCCGCTCCGGCACCAACACTTTTGAGTTGGAGAATACATCAAAGCTTTAAATTATCCGTCTAAATTTCAAAATTGTCTAAACCCTAAGGTTCTTCCTACCCCAGACATAGGTTGAATATCTTAGTAATAATTTGGTTCCCCAGTTTGGTATTTTTGGTTATACTGTTCTATCCTCCTTATATTCATACAGTGTTTGGCATTTTCAATATTTTTGGTATAGCGCCTCTGATGAGTCTTGAATAGACGAAACGCGCGTCAGGCGTAGCAAAATTTATTGTCTGGAACTTTGTTGTCATTTGTATTCTTGACATCATAGATTACAGATTCTTACTGTCTTCCAGAATAAGATAGTAGTCAATCTGATATTTTGTCTTACCATCATGCTGAAAAAAGCAAGGCGATGATGGGTATCCTTGTGGTTTTATGTGATTACTGTGTGGGATATTTATATTTGATAAGTCTCCAAAGAGTTGAAGTACATGTATTTTGACTTTTGATTGTCATTGCTTCTTCAGGGAAAGTATAAATTGAGTGTGCATAGAAGTTTGGGTTTACATTCTATCTTTATTGCTGAGACTCGTTTGTTACCATCAGACAGACGTTTAATGATTGATGATAGTTATTTATTTCAGATGAAGGCTGTTCCACCATATCCCTGAATACTCTGTATCTGGGTAATTGGGTCTTCTTCACCTACATTTCTGCCAAATGAATCATTATCAGGAAGTAACGTATTAATTTCATATTCTACAAATCTAAAAGGCCTATGCTCTTGTAAAAGAACAATATTAAGTTCGTCATAAATTGGTCTGAAATAGACCAAATTGCCTCTTATATTCTGCATGTTGATGCTTCCAATCTCTATATAGTGGATTTCTGACTTTTTGGATCCGTGTTAGATATTGGTTTTGAGTTGGTTTCATCAGTAGTGGCTGACCTGTTAGATGCATATGTTTTGCTAGTATTGCCATTAAGATTTGTTGAAGTTTGTTGAAGTTTATGGAGCTGTTGTTGTAGATATCTGCTTGGAGTATGCAGCAAAAAACTGGAGGACTTCTTCCACTTTTTATCTGTTGAACGCTCCTGTATATTTCTGGGCGATGGTGTTTTCTTCTTCCATGTCCGGTGAGATGTCTTATATTGTGCCATCACCTGCTTCTCTTCTGGTCGTGTGGGTAACCTTTAAATTTAGACTTTCAAGTTGAATTTTGGTTTCTTCTGGAGCTCTTGGTGTGTCTAGGGACATGTAATCATCGACTATGTGCTTTGAGTACTTTTCTTTTAATACTTTTGATTTTGATCCTTCCAATGTTCTGATTCAAATGCTGCTCATGAGAGGTTACTCCTTAAAATTTCGATTTGCAAGTGTACAGCAGTGTATCGCAGTTGGAGTCAACATATGTGTTGAAGTGTCATGTTCATTTACTCCATATCCTTTCTTTAATTAAGCATAGCAAAATTTTCCGTTTTTAAACCCGTTGTGGTATTATATATTGTTAAGGTCCTCTGGGCTGGAATACAGAGTTTCAGTGCTGTGCGTTTCCCCGGTTGACATCTCATTATCTGTGTTGGTTTCGTATTGCATGTTGGGAGACTTAGAAGAATCAGTTGGCTTTTAAATTTATTTTTTTGTTATCTTCTGTGCTTGGTGTGCTCTGTAATTTGTTATGTATTTGCCCCAGAATAACGTTGTCAAGTTTGTTAAAATTCTATTCTTCATTCTGACCTTGCCAAATTCAAATTTTAGTTTTACAAGTCCTATGAGTATTTTCTCCATTATAAGATTGTCATGTCTAGTATGTAGAGAGATTTGTTCCTGAGCTGGGGATCTTTTAACTGTGTTAGTCTGACCATATTACTAGTATTAGCTTAATACGCACGGGGAGATCATTTTGTCCCTTTCGTTATTCAGATTTTCTAGGTGGGCTACTTATGCTTTACATGCCGCAAGCTGTTGTTCTATGTCATTTAGTTTAAAAGTGGTATACGTTTCACTCTGGGATTATCTCCTTCTGGTCCAGCCTTTAGTCCTTTGTGCGATGTTAATATGTCTCTATGTTGTGTGTTTCCCTCTTGTATAAAATACTTTATTCTGCTGTTTTCTCTATCCTGTTCTTGGACAAGTTGATCAACTAGAGTGGTATCGTAATGTTGGCCATTTTCTGTCCCCTTATCTTTCTTCCCCTTTCTCTTTGGGTGACTTGCTTGTGTGGAGTCAGTCTTTTGATACCATTTATCATTACATGACTATTTCTTCTGTTGTTTTCTCTACCCCTGTTTTTGTGGTTGGTTTTGCCACAGTGGAGTTGTCCTGCTGAGAGTTGTCTGTCTCATCATCTTTTCACGCTTTTCTCACCCTGTCTCTTGGAATGTTTTGGTTGTGTAAAATCTGTGCTTTTGTTACCAGTCTTTGTTGTACCACCATTTATCGCACGTGTTATTTCCTCTATTCTTGTCTTGTACCATTTGTTTTACTGCAGTGACATCGTCGTCTCTATTTTCTTTTTCATCAGTTCTGGTTACGTCTACTGGTTAAGTCTCTCAGAAGATTATCCGAACTATCCAAGCATGTTGAATGTGTATTCCAGGCTTGAATTCACGTCACATCTATTGAAAGATTCTTCTGTGAGATTTTCACAGGTATAATATTGCCAGCATAGACATCTGCCACATTCAATGGTTCCCTAATTTGCTTCTTCGTTGCAAGAAGGGTATATTCAAGAATTCTGCTGATCTGTGTCTAAATGTCATTTTTCTTGGAATCTTTGACCACTGTCTCTTTATCTGCATGATGATGTAGCTAATCGTGGATGGTTTGTGTGATATCAGAGACTGCAGTTGTTCTTTTGAATCATAAGTTGGGTCAGCATTTGTCGCCTGCTGTGTAGCTATCTGATTGTTACATGTATATGTGGATATCTGAAGCAATTTTTTTCGAGGTGTCGCTGGATATTTTTTTAAGATGGAGGTATTCTGGGTTTGATGGCATTTCTTGCAATATCTAGTTATGTACTTCCATGAAAGGATGGGGATGTTTTTATTTAACAATCATCTTAAAATTTTGTGTAATATAAGCATAATGCAAAATCTCAATGCTCCCTTACTGCTTGGTCGACTTCCTGCTGTCTTTGAGTGCACCTTACCCTGGTGTTCTGCAACCTCACCATTTTAATCCGACCTAACTGAGACAGTTACTTAGTAGGTGTAATTGACGTCATGCTTTCTTTCAGAGGTCCCCGAGGGTAATCACACCCCTTGTCGTCAGAATTAATCTGGTTTGACACGAATTTACTATAATTTTTTAAGATAAATATTGAAGTAAATTCTTACCCTCGTCCGTTCGTCCGTCCCAAACATTTCTTCACAGTTTTCTCAGCAACTACATTACCCAGGTCTGATATTTTGCATATAGCTTTATCCAGTAGTACCATATGGTGTATACCGAATTTATACTCCAAAGCCGTCTACTTCCTGTTTATCGAAAACTAAGGTTTTTGCAAACATAACATTTTTTTGTCACAGTCCTTTCGGCAATTACATGGCGCGGAGGACTGATATTTTGCGTATAGCTTCTTTATCCTATCGTACCATATGGTGTTTACCGATTTTATGCTCCTAGGTTATCTACTTCCTGTTAACAGAATACTTAGGTTTTAACACATGGTGTGCATACATGTAAAATTTCTATCACTTTTTTCACAGCAATTACATGTGACAGAAGTCATATATTTTGTTTATAGTTTTTATCTTATAGTACCATATGGTGTATATAGATTTAATGTAAATAGGTTATCTACCCCTTGTTTACCCCGAAAACAAAGGTTTTTACACATAGTGAAATACATGAAAAACTTCCGGTGTTATATTGCCATTTTTCCCCCATGCCAGTTTCCCCCCCCCGGAAAAACTGGATCGATCTAGTTTTTCCCCCAAGGAAAAATGACAATACGTATTCATATTGTAGATTTTCCCCCATGCCAGTTTCCCCCCCCCCTTGATGTTAAGCATTTTTTTTAGCTTTTAAGTGGATATATGCTTACCAGACTGTAATTTTTTATGAAAAATGTAGCTGTAATATGAATTAACACTTTTTAAGTGAAAAAAATATATAAAGCTATTATCTTGTAAATAGTTTCATTCATTCCGACTTCCGATCCATATGAATATTTTAGGGAATAAAGGTAATAAAAAAAACTACCGAACTTGAATGATCAATCTCATAGTCCAGAAAAAATGACAAAAACGAATCAGTCATACCAGAGAATTGGTAGATCGCAATGGTCCTGACTTGGTACAGGCATTTCAAACGAAATGGTGGGTTAAACCAGGTTTTATGGCGCCAAACCTCCCTCTTCCATTGCGATCTTAGGATCCGGTAATGACCATAGAACACAACATAGTTGTGAGACACAATAGGGATATTGAGGTGATCATCTCAGTACAAAAGACCAGTCAAACACTAATTAAAACAATTAACTACCATATCTTTTAACTCAATTTTGAACTTTTCTACTAGTGGCTGATAACGAAGAAAGAAGGAAGGGAGGGATTCAGTATTGAAAGCATCTTTGAATAATAAAAAAACAACAACAAAAAAAAGGCTTTAAACTTAAAAGTAAAGGATATGAAATTTTAGTAAAATCTTTGAATTTAGTCTTTTTGGAAATTTTGATGAATTGATACTTACTTGAAAATGTTATTTGCCTTCTGTTTTGTTTTTATTTTTTTTTCATAACAGCAACCATGTGTGTCGATTTTGTGTGATGATGCATCACCAAATTATTAGCTGTTTGAAGTGTTGAGTGGGATTTGAAATCGTCATACGTTGATTTTTTTTACATCAGTCGACATGTGTTTCTAAGCTAGCTGTCAGTAACTTCGAATGCGCTCAAAAGAGTTCCTCTTCGTCCTGTTTTTTTCTGGTGTCTTTATGTCTCGGATTCTCTATTGTTGAATTGAACTTCTGTTCATTTGATTTTTACTACATGTATGTGTTAGTTTTGTGCTTTGTTATCAATAAGGGGAAGGTTGGCCCAAAAACCTATTTTAACCCGTCATATTTTATATGTGCCTGTTCGGAGCCAGGAAGCTTTAGTTTATCAAAGCTGATGTTTGTGTTTGTCGACACTATGTAAATTGTTCTTTGCTAAGGAGGGGGTCTTCCTTTGGTTTCATAGGATTAGCCTTATATCATAAGCATTATATTTACAAAACTGTGCCAACTTAAAAAAAATGAGCAGCGACCACTGATCACATTGAAGTTTGTTGTCGTATTTTTTTCCATTGCGGATTATTAACTGTCGTTTATATAGTACATTCAGGTTGTATTATGTACACTTGCTTTTATTATAAGTTTGAATGTTCCAACGACGACATGTCGTAATAGGGCATTATGTGTTAAGTCCGTCCATATAAAAACACTGCCAGATTCGCAGATATGATTTGAATTTTCGAGAGTGTTTAAAATGGCAAAATGTGTGTAAGGAGCTGTTTAGACCCATAAACCTTTAAACATTTCTGTTTGGTGTCGTTTGTGGGACAAAAGTTACGTTTCATTGAATAATTTGTCTTTATCAAGGATTATGTTTGCACTCTTAAGAAAAGGATCTTCTTTGACATTTTATGTTAAGTTTGAATCTTATATTACATACATGGGTCTAGATCCAGCTGCAAAACAGCGATCAGCAAACACTGGTCAAATTCATAACTGCTGGCTGTTTTCCAATGTGGAATTTTGGGAGTATATATATTAACAACCCAGTCTGTGTGTTTATCTCGAAAGCACAGTTCGTCTTTAATCGCTTGATTCTTAGAAATATCGATTTTTTATTTTATCGTTACGTCGGTGACGTTACATCGTAAGGGGGAAAATTGAGCTTTTGGCTTATAAAGGAGGAAAAACTGGACTGATCCTATCTTTCCCCCGTGGAAAAAACTGGATCGATCCTATTCTTCCGGGGGGGAAAACTGGATCGGTCCCGATTTTCCCCCCGGAAAAACTGGCATGGGGGAAAATCTACAATAGAACACCGGCACTGAGGCCTGATATTTTGCATGTAGCTTAATCCTATTGTACAATATGATGTATACCGATGTAATGCCCTTAGGTCATCTACTTACTTTTGACCGAATAATTTGGCTTTTACACATAGTGTACATACATGCAAAATTTCTGTCACAGTTTCTTCAGCAACTACATAACACAGAGATTTGATAATTTACATAAAACTTTATTCTTAAGTACCATAATTATGGTGTATGGCTATTTTACTCTCACGTTATCTTCTTCCTGCCTACCGAATGAGTAGGTTTTTATGCTAGGCGTAACATTAGGACTGGGGTATCACTAGCGAGCATAAGGTCACAGATTTACTTGATTTACAGATTTAACGGGATTTTAAATAGTTTAATTAAGATTCTGTGCATGACAAATCCATGCAAAATCGTTCAAGAGCAATGATTTTATATTGTTATAGGTATAGAGCAACTAAAAGACAATGTTAAAAGACTCATACGGGCAAAATATTGTTTTTTTTCAAACAAATGAGAGAGTGCTGTGCTACAGGCCTTACTATCTTCTGATTTATCGGTGGTTTCAATTAAATTTTGTACGAAAACTCGACATTCCATTATGATATTATTTGGGCTTTTTTTGTCTTTAAAATACTGTGCATTTTTGTTATTAAACAATTTGTATTCTCTGGTTCCCTCAGGTGGGACTACAGCAAGGTTAAATACTTCTCAAAATTACATACTCAAATTTGCAATCTCTAAGGGTACCAAGTATTCAAGGTAATGTTTTTTAAACCTTATTCTGCAGAAGATCAAAAAAAAAAAAAAAAACGTATCAGGACTTAGAGTAAAATATTTCAATATTAAGAGATGGATGAACTAAATTTTCATGGTACACATTTTACATAATCCCCTCAGCGGATTATTCAATCTGTTCCATGAAAAAAATGTTTTATGAAATAAAAATGTCTCCTTTATGAAAATACCAGACAATACATTTTGCAACGCCTAACTTGCGTTTCGTCTATTCAAGACTCATCAGAGACGCTATACTAAATATATTGAAAAACACAATATTATTATAAAGTGCAAAGAACAATAAAATCAAAAATATCGAACTGGGAGACAAATTATAATCAAGATCATCAACCTATGACTGGGGTAGGGAACCTTTACCGACAAGCTTAACGCTGTTATTTGTCCTTTTTACAACCTGGTACCGCTTCAGGGTCAAGACAGGGACTGGCATGGCACGTGGACTTATGAATCAAATACTCATTTTCTGTTTAATAAAACAACCAAAGGTTAAAACTCCATTGTAGATAAAGTCGAATAATGGGTAGGAATAATGGGTTGTTGGAGAAATGGGTTTTCGGAGTAATGCTATGCCCATAGGAAGAACCTTAGAGTTAAGACAATTTTGAAATTTAAATGGATAATAATAGCTTTGATGTGATCTCTAACACACAAATGTCGGGGCCGGAAAGTGAACGGACTAACCTCGGGGAATCAAAACTCCACCATCAGCGCTGACTTTCAAAGGTGTTGTAAATTAAAATGACAACAAAGTGACAGACAATAAAATTTACGTCTGACGCGCGTTTCGTCTATTTAAGACTCGTTAGATGCGCTCTAACAAAAATATGGAAGAACCCAAACATTAATATGAAATAGGCAGTGCCTAAATGCGAGCACAGCATAATTCTGTTCAATAAAAAAAATTGATTTCGAATCGATGCAGTCAAATAAGATCTGAAACCATCGTAGTTATTTTTGTTTTGGTTAATTTTCTAGAACGTTCAATTTGGGACAAGATCCTAGGGGCGATTGGACGTTAAATGGAAAAGTAAGAAAAAAATGGATTAAAATTTGGTTACTACAAAAAATGTAGCAACTCGTCGTCATCAGAATATTTTTCTCTTTTTACATTATTAAATAGATATTTTTTGGAATGCGACTAGCAAAATGGGTAATTATTTTCAAATTCACTCCATTCCTGTAAAAATTTGAGAGCCTTTCCGGATCATGAAAAATCAATATCAGCATTAGGCAAATTTTTCGCGGGAACAGATACCGTAGAGCTCTCCGCTCGAGCGGGCACTTCGTGCCAGCTTGCGAGCTGTGCTCGCTATAAGATTCAAGAAACTAAAAAAAGTGTCCCATTTAATTCTTTAAAATTTTGTTTGAATCTAAAAAAAATCCGATTTGTTTCAACACAAATTTAGTCAAATAGGATTAGATATTAATCGCCAGTCTCATATAAGTTTTTACATCTAAAATGTCGGGCTCTGATTGTATCATACGTTTGCATATGCCCGTATCATTACCTTAGTTAATGACGGGTTTTGACGAATCATTGAAAAATAAATAAATAAATGAGCTAATATATTAAAATATTGAACATATCACTACGCACATAAAATGCGTAAAAGTTGAGATGCAGTGACATCTTATATATGTATATATATACATTTATTTTATAATATAAGATGATAAGCGTGCGATTTTCCTTAGAAGGTGAACAATCCAAGTCTACACATAAGACTTAATCAAACGCAAACACATGTGACAACTTTCTAAAATGGACCAGTAAATATACCCTTTATCAAAAACCACCTTAATGCCATTAAAAGATAATGACAATGAAATGAAATTCCTTTCAAGTCAAAAACATTCACTGGATCTTGCACTTTTCCATAGGGTCTAAAAACGATACAAGTAAAACGGTGTCCAGATGGTTTTAAAATGTTTAAAGTGGTACTATTTGTTACTTGCATATACGTTTATCAGAACTTCCTAAAACTGAAACTTTTTAAAATATTTTATTCCAGGAAACCAACCATTATTTAACACATTTGTTCATCATTATTTCATCGCAAATGACATTTTAAAACATTATTATACTTATCAAGGAAATAGTCCATCTGCCAGTTAACTTCGGATTTTCATTCCAGAATCGATTTAATTTTTTCTTTGTATTAGCGCTATGATAAATACAGTGGTTATCGAATGGCATGCAAGTCTCGGACTTTTTCCCTTGACTTTGATATCTACCATAAAAGTCGGAAAAACTTACTGGCATTAAAATGTTTTTGACACCGTATTATAAAAAAATACATTTAACTGTTGAACACGACCTAAGTACAAAAAGTTAAGAGGGTTCCAAAAATGGTATCAATCGCAGTAGATTATCGTAGTCATTAACGATAAAGTCCGAGACTTTTTCAGTCTGTACTCTGTCATTCGGTAACCACTTTATTTTCCATAGCGCTAATACAAAGAAAAAATATATCGAATCCGGAATAAAAATCCGAAGCTTATTGGCAAAAAGACTATTCAAACTAATTTCTAGATCTCCTTATAGTTTATAAAGTTCTTGTAAAAGCCGTTTTTGTAAATAATTGTACTTGTGTTTCGATATACAAGTTATTTTCCAAACTTTGTTTCTAATTTTGTTTTGCCATGATCGAATGTGTTTCATTGAAAATTGCTTAAAACCGACTTTACGTAAAAATGCAGGTTTATTAAGTTAATCTTTAATCCATCCAGTGAAGCTTAAGGTCGGTTTGAATTAGAATTTTATCAATAATTCTATTTACAGGAATGACGGAAATAGTGAAACTAAAATACTACTTCCGATAGGTCGGCCATTTTATTTGATGCAGTTCAGACAGAAGTGCCAAAAAGTGTATGGTATGGACGTTTCTGAGGAAGTGTTTTATATGGATACCGAGAACACAGTCAATGGGAATAGGTGCTCAGGTGCCCGTCCATACGATGCTACTTGTAAACCTGACATCGAATTACATTACTGTTACTATTCGCAAAATGTGACTTTTGCCATGTTACCGTCACAGATATTTGGTTGAACATAAAATGTGTTTCTTTAATAAAGAATTATTTTTTAAATGTCTTAATGGAAACAAAACCAACTACAATTTATATACATATGCAATACGTCTAATAGCTCATTTCATGAATATTATAAAATCCTACCCTGTAATGCTTCAAAATGACAAACGTGCAACAGATTGATCAGAAACACCACTTTTTCATGTATTATAAATGGACGAACTTTCTCTACAAAATTGACCCAAGGTGTTAATTGACACACAAGTAATTCAATTAGTCCCCTACCGGTGAAAGCCGAAGGGGACTATATGTTTGCGCTCTGTCCGTCTGTCTGTCCGTCCGTCTATCACGCCTCAGTTTTCCATACGTTTTTTCTAAACTCTTATAGATAATGAACTGATTTTTGGTATGTGAGTTTATCATGATGAGTTACAGATCAAGTTCGAGTTTCGTGTCGGTCGACAAAGGACCATGGCCATTTTCCCTGTCATTCTGACCATAGACGAGCCAATTTCAAAAGTTTCACAAAATATTTTCCATGTTATAAAAATGTGTAGAGTGGGGCCATTGCGATGAAGTAAACAATAATCAACATTATTCAAAACCTTCAAACCGGTGATATTTTGTCCTAAAAATCTTAGAAAATGCATTTTTCACATTTTTGCTTAAAATTCGCTTCTTTTATAAGGGAATCTTTCATGAAGGACACACCCAACCAACATGACTTTTGGGGTTTTGAGTAGAATGTTTAAATTAGAATAATATGCATTTTGAAAGATTTTGGTTGTCGATGTCCTTCTAACGAAAAATTAACTTTTTAACCAAAAAATCACAAATTAAAAGAACTCAAAACTATAAATGTTTATTTTTTTCACTGCTACAGTATGTCTCCGATAGCTCAGTGAGTTAGGTCGTTGGTATTTAAATCTTATACTATTACCATAACAGTAATAATTACTAATAGTTCTAGCAATATTATATATTAACAGTGTAAGTTCAAATTCTGAACGGGGTCCTTCTGTATCTAAAATAAAGAGATAAACTTAGTTTTAATACTTAATTAAAACTCAATTACGTTTTTCTAAGATTTGCCGTTTTATTTCAATTTTTCCCAGCCAAATAGAATATGACACTTAGTACATTTTAGCTTATGATTGGTAATACGTAATACTATAAATATATTAGTTAAATAGTAACATTGTGTTACACGGTTAGTTATGTTTTTACTTTTATTCTTTCTTTTTATACGTCCTTGTAATTTATGAAAGGAAGAGGTTTTGGGACATTTTTATAATAATATCTACATTTTCAATAAAGTAAACGAATGCAACCAGCATACCGTAATTAAAATGCCTTCGATTGGGACTGACCTTGTGATTTATAATAGGGCGTATGAATGACGACTTTCAATAACTATAAATAGCTTTTTAAATGTTTAACGCACCATCAAATTCTATGAACTAAATACAGGGGATAATGACCATGGTCCTTTTTATGGGTGTTATGGCCCTTTGAACTAGGAAAATTCACTAAAATTTCAGTTTCCGCACTTTTTTCTTAACGCTTATAGATAATGAATAAAGGTAACAACAAAACCACCGAACCCGAACGATCAATCCCACAGTCCAGAGAAAACGACAAAAACGAATAAGCCACACCGGAGAATTGTTGGATCACAATGGTCCTGACTTGGTACAGGCATTTCAAACAAAATGGTGGGTTAAACCAGGTTTTATGGCGCCAAACCTCCCTCTTCCATCGCGATCTAAGGATCCGGTAATGACCATGACAACATAGTTGTGAGACACAATAGGGATATTGAGGTGATCATCTCAGTACAGCAGACCAGTCAAACACTAATTACAACAACCAACTATCATAACTCTTAACTCTATTTTGAACTTTTCTACTAGTGGCTGATAACGAAGAAAGAATTTTTTTAGTGATCGTATGAGACGTATTTTCTTAAAGCCCTGCTCCAAAAGTCGGTCACGAAGAAATCGGTGTCTGATCAAAAAATCTGTGAAAAGTGTGCAAGCTCTGGCATATCGAATAAGTTGTGAAATATAAACACCGTATGCAGGAGAAGTAGGTATATTGCTCTGTAGATAAGAAAAATTAATAATCTGAAAACTAAAATCGTCTCGTTTATCGTAGATTTTTGTACTGAGATGACCAACTGGGTCAAATTCGATGTGCAAATCCAAGAAAGACGTGAAGCAATTAGATTCGGTGGTCTCTTTAATCTCCAATTCCGGAGGATATATTGAAGGAATCCAACTACCAAATGAAGTGTTATTGACAGAAAGTACATTGTCAATATATCTGAATGTAAGATTAAATGACCTTGCCTCTTTCATCTTCTTGTCCTTTACGAGTCCCTGAAGAAATTCAGTCTCAGTCAGTTAGTCAGAGTATAAAAACAAATCGGCGAGGAGAGGAGCACAGTTTGTGCCTATTGGAATGCCGATTTGTTGTTGAAAAATCTCTCCTCCGAAGGTGACAAATATGTTGTCAATGAGGAAATCAAGCATACTGCAAACTTGTTCCAGTGTGTAACAAATTTTATCTTTGAAATATGTTTTGGAAAAGAATGTAGAATTATAACCCAAAACAACAAAATTCCTAGAGTTTGCAAAGGCTTTTTCGAGAAGTTTTTTCAGGCGACATTTTAGTTTTTCGTGTGGCAAGGTAGTGTATAAAGTTGAAAAATCGAACGTTTTCAATGAGTGAACCTCAGAAAATGATATAGATTTAAAATTATCTAACAAATCTTTTGAGTTCTTCAAAATCCTCATATGGTTAATTCCACTACGATTATAAATAGTGTCGCAGTATTCTTGTTGACCTTCTTTGACAGCAGACAAGATTTTAGTTAAATGAACGGACAGCTCTGTAGCTGAACATGATGAAGATCCAGCTATATACCTTTCTTTGTACGGATTTTTGTGAAGTTTAGGTATCCAGTACAAATATGGTAACTCTTTATGTTCCTCTTTCATTGGAATATTGAAAGAGGACATAAAAGAGCTATGGTTGGCTATGATTTCATCTTTGTTAAATGTAGTCCGTGTGTATGTAGCACTAGCGGAAGTATTACCATCAATGCCTAGTTCTTTTATTAGACAATTGTAATAATGTGCTTTACATACAAAAACCATATTATTGGAAGCCTTGTCTGCTGGCGTGACAACATACATGTCATGTAAGCAAGAGAGACAATTGAGAGCTTCACGATCTCTAAATACAGAAGAAGGCCGGGGATTCACACATTTGCGAAGTTTGTCTATTCGGCTTCGTACAAGAGATCGGATAGTCCTTATCCAGTCCGACAGTGATTCAAGCTCAGGTTCTTGGTCCTTTTCCCTCTTTATCCAGGCTCTGGCATAGTCCTCCACTGCGTCCATGATGATCTTAAAGTTGTGATTCCAATTTATACTTTGCGGTTCCCTAGATTTAGATCCATGGGAAACAACATTACGTAATAAATCATTTTCAATTATCTTAAGATCACCCGTGATGACATGACCATGTGGACCATAGACAAAGGGAGAAGCATAGCAATCACATGTCAGAGGGGACTTTAGATATTCTTCAATGTTTAGGTCCTGCAATGCCTTTTTGTGGTTGAAAATTTTACTACTTATGGTTTTTGTGTAGCGGTAGGAAACAATTGGTGTTGACTGATTTTTGAAATATTGAGGAATTTGAGATGTAACTTCCTTACGATTTAAAATATTGCTGATGTTTATAGCATCTATCCCTTTGTTCTTAAATGGAATATGGAGAAATTTCCTATCCTCAGTAGTAAGAGGCTCACTTCTTACAGGCTTAAAAAGACGGAAAAGGGCAACGTCGCAAATAATGCTAGTAAGTCTGTAAGAAGGAGTAAATGGATCAGTACCTGCTTTTTCTAACCCAAGATCACGTAGGTCTTTCAGTTTCGTGACTTGTAGTGAATAGAGAATGGTACGAACATGATGGACTCCCAATGGTTGTTGTAGACTTGTTACCAGATCATCAAACGTGTCTGAAAGAGATCTGTTGTCAGTTTGACTGTCACCAGATCTCGGTTTGTATCGTTTGTGACCATTACTACGTTTGTGTCTACCATTAGGGTCAAACAGTTTCATAACATTCACCTCACTACATTGTAGGCTAGAAAGATTTCCTACTCCTTTGATGTTATCATTACATCCATAAGGCATTGCAGTACCTAAAGTTTTTATTCAGTGAAGCTCTCGTTTTTTACGGTGAGGTGTACTAAGATTTGGACTGTTGGTGTCGTGGTAAATCTTTTCGATAAACCGGACTTTCATGTTCAAACATTGGTCATGGTTAGGTTGATTAAAGTGGTTATACAAACCCCGATAATCAGAATTTTTGGTGTCATACTTATGACCATTCATGCGAGAACGCAATGAATTTTTGGTTTCACCGACATACAACAGACCACATAAAGTACACTCAATTCCTTAAATGACATTTCCGGTAGAACAGTCCAGAGGGTCGTGAGAAAGGGTTTGGTAAACTTTACCGTTTACGTTACTGGTAAATTCAGGAGAAATAATAAGTATATCACAGGTCTTGCAAGTTGATTTTTTACCGGTTTTAGATCTGCATGTCGAAATAGTAGGTAGTGGGGATGATTTTAGAACGTCATTGAATTTAATAGAAGCAAAGGTGTACCAAAGGGGTAATCAGTATCATAAAACCGTAAAGACAAAGACAAAACCGGCAGACAAAAATCATCACAACAAAACAAACCACATAACAACATAAAACACAAACACACATAACAACAAAACCGCAATCAGCAACGCGAACTCAAGTCGAAACGAGAGTGAACTCAGGTGCTCCGAAAGAGTAAGCAGTTCCTGCTTGCTATAGCACACCCGTCACGTTGCCAAAGATCGATTAAGTGTTGGTCAAATCCGGAAAGGATGAAATTACAAAACTCTATGTCAAACCAACATCTGTGCTCATCCGAGAGATAGAAATCCCGTATTTGTATACAAGCACATGATGTCGTCCGTAAAATTTCTTGAGTGATGACAACAACCTGGGAGCAACGTACCCCTGTGTTAACAATTTGCTTGTCAGCCGTGTGGCTCTATCAAGGAAGTCGTTGTACTCCCCACATGCTCTGGAATAGCGAATCAATTGTGATACGTAAACTCCATATGCTGGAGCGGACGGAATGTTGCTACACAGAAAGGGAAAGTTAACTATTGGAAAGTTGAAGTCATCACGTTTGTCATAGAGCTTTGTACAAAGCCTTCCTAATGTGTCAATTTCGAGAAATAGATCCAGATATGAAGCGGACCTCCTAGAATCTGTAGTGTCCTTTATCTCAAGTTCCTTCGGATATATGAGATGTAAATAGTCACCAAATCGAGGATTGTTTAGTGAAAGGACATCATCAATATAACGAAATGTGAGATTGAAGGATAAAGCAAGTTTGCGGTCCTTTTTGTCTAGAAGTGATTGTAAGAAGTCCGCTTCATATGAATGAAGAAACAAATCGGCAAGCAATGGTGCACAATTTGTGCCCATTGGGATACCTATTATTTGCTGAAAAACACGTCCACCAAACTGTACCAATATGTTGTCGATTAGAAAGTTGAGCATTTCTATAATTTGATCTTCTGTAAATTTGTTTTTCTTGCTAGACTCTTGGATGACAAAGAAAGTTTTTTTATAACCGACTACCAAATACTTGTACCTGCGTTTCCGTTCTTTTTAATAAAGCTACGTTTAATCAGCTGTGCCAAACGAGATTTTAGTTGTGAATGTGGAATTGAAGTATATAATGTAGAGAAATCAAACGTTTTAATGCTATTACATGATGAAAATGACTTAGAATGGAGATTGTCCATCAGTTCTTTAGAATTTTTGAGAATCCACATTTGATTGACGCCATTTCTAGAGTAACAACAATCGAAATACTTTTGAATGCTTGATTTTATTGCCGTCAATATTGATGTTAACAAAACTGAAAGAGGCTTAGTTGTACATTTGGATGACCCAGCAATAAATCGTTGCTTGTATGGAGTTTTATGTAACTTTGGAATCCAATACAAGGATGGAACGTCATCGTTCTTTTTGTCAACAAAAATGCCAAAGGAAGAAATGATAAAATTATGATTGTTGATTATTTCCTCCTTTGACAGTGTTGTTGCTGTATATGTGGTGCTTTTGGTAGTACAACCAACCCCTAATTCAGCTGTTAAACAATCAATATAGTGTCTTTTGCATACGAAAATGATGTTGTTAGGTTTTATCAACAGGTACGACAACATATTTGTCATGTAAGGTGGACAATGTCTTCGCAACATCAGGGTTGTTGAAAATAGATGTTGCCTTGGTGCTCATCGAGCCTTCCAAAGAGTTAATCCTTGTCAAAACCAACGACCTCACAGACTTTACCCACTCAGAAAGAACGTCGCTTTCCTTTTCATGTTCTTTTTTGGCCCATTTTCTGGCATAGTCTTCAACTGAATCCATAATTGTTTTGAAATTATGGTTCCAGTTGATTGCTATAGGCTCACGATATTTTGGTCCTTTGGCCAAAACATCGCGGAGTTGGTCATTTTCCACTATGTTGAGGTCACCGGTAATGACGTGGCCAGAGGGACTATATTTGAATGGGGATTTGTCACAAGAACAGTCTGGTGGTTTTGCTTTGAGGTCGTTTATTTGGTAATCCCGCAAAACTTGTTTTTAGTTAAATACCTTAGGTGCAATGGTGGAAGTATAGGAATAAGAAATGACGGGAACACTTGTGTCTTTGAAATAAGAAGGGATATGTTCTGTAACAGATTTATGGTGTAAAATGTTTCCTAAATTTATGGCATCCAAACCTTTGTTTAAAAATGGAAAAGAAATGAAAGAGCGATTGTCCTTGTTGTTTTCGTGTGGAACACCGACTGGTTTGAATAATCGATTGTATCCAATGTCAAGAACAATGGCTGTAAGACGGTACAGGTTGGATTTAAAATCAGTCACTGGATTTTCGAGACATTCTTTGTGTAGTGTGTGAAGTTTGGAAAGAGGAATAGAATACAATTTAGTGCGAATGTGATGAATCCCGAGAGGTTGTTGGATAGACGAAAGCAGTCCATTGATAGACACGTCATGTACCTTCGGTGAATTGTACTTCCGATGTCCATGACTGCGTTTGCGCCTTTCCTGCTGTTCAAAAAGATTCATCACATTCACATCATTGCATCTTGAACTTGATAAGTTCCCTAAACTGCGAATGTTATCGTTGACATGGTTTGATAATTTGAAATGAATCTGATGTTTTGAAATAATAGTTACCCTCTGGCTGAACAAAAGTCAAATTGGTGGTATCCTTAAGGATATTCATAGGAATAACAACTTCATTTGCTTCCTTGTTCCTAGAGGTAGCAAATGAGGACCTTGGTAATCCGGGAGACGTCCTAGCCGGCATAGAGTTCTGAATTTTGTAATATTTCATGATTTCTAAAAAAGCTACCAAGTTGCAATGCCCTCGGGGAATTTTCACTCCACCGGCAGCGACATTGGCTTGGTTGTAGTAAATAAAGGTAACAACAAAACCACCGAGAAAACGACAAAAACGAATCAGCCACACCGGAGAATTGTTGGATCACAATGGTCCTGACTTGGTACAGGCATTTCAAACAAAATGGTGGGTTAAACCAGGTTTTATGGCGCCAAACCTCCCTCTTCCATTGCGATCTAAGGATCCGGTAATGACCATAGAACACAACATAGTTGTGAGACACAATAGGGATATTGAGGTGATCATCTCAGTACAGCAGACCAGTCAAACACTAATTAAAACAACCAACTATCATATCTTTTAACTCAATTTTGAACTTTTCTACTAGTGGCTGATAACGAAGAAAGATTTTTTTTAGTGATCTGATTTTTGGTAATATATGAGTTAACAATGATTTAGTCACCTACCGGCGAAAGCCGAAGGGGACTATAGGTTTACGCTCTGTCCGTCTGTCTGTCCGTCTGTCTGTCTCTTTGTCCGTCTGTCATGCCTCAGTTTTCCACACTTTTTTTCTAAACTCTTATAGATCATGTAGATAATGAACTGATTTTTGGTATGTGAGTTTATTATGATGAGTTACAGATCAAGTTAGAGTTTCGTGTCGGTCCACAATTTTTTATGGGTGTTATGGCCCTTTGAACTATGAAAATTCACTAAAATTTCAGTTTTCCGCACTTTTTTCTTAACGCTTATAGATAATGAACTGATTTTTGGTATGTGAGTTAACAATGATGAGTTACAGATCAAGTTTGAGTTTTGTTCCAGCCCACAAATTCTTACATGCCCTTTGAAGGTTGCAAATCTATTGACATTTTATTTTCTACACTCTTTTTATTATTCCTTATAGATGTATCGCTTTCGTCGCTTTAAAAAGTATAAAATGTTATATTTATCAACACTTAAGTAAACATAACCACAACATTAAATATTTAAAGATCAGCCTCTTGCAATTATAAATAGAGATTTAAATTTAAGTAAAAAACAGTTTCGTTGAGAAAGGCAACTTGCTGAACTTGATTGGATAAAAAATCACAGACAGCATACACTCTGGGTCTTAATGATAACATCATGGGACAGGGAAGCATATCTTGATCATCATATATAAATGTCATCAATTTAGTGATTCCTCGTAAACGGAACGAACGGTCGCATGGTAAACGAATAAGTCGTTCATCGCCCTGACTCAAGTATTACTGATCTTAGTTAAATCTTCAAAAATAATGGACGTTATCATCTGTTTTGTAAACTATGTTCAATACCCATTTCTAAATAAAATGGTATACGTTTGGAATGTAGTACTATATCTCATGCTAGTCCATTATATGAAGGTACACTCATCATCTCTTCTTTTTGTTACTCTAAACTGTTTCCCAAAATTGACAATCCAGAAGACCACATTCGACATTTTATAAAATTAAAATTAACCTACATTAATAGAGGACTTGACTTCATAAATATATCTAGTATATTCATGGACCCTAATATTCAAGATCTCATTCCACCTTGTTTTTCTAATACCGAACCTTCTATTGTATCGTATAAATATAATATATATATACACCTACACGTAACATTATTTTTTACTATGCAACAGCTACGACTGATTAAGAACTAGACACAAATATTCCTTTGTCATGCGACTGTGCTAAATCTGATTTCAGATATGCTCCTTGTGATCATGTTGTCACCGGAGACCTTTCAATCGTCAATGACCCAGAGAATATGAATTTCTTGAAAAAAGGATCAAAGTTTAGACCACTCAAAAAAATCAATTGTATTCCTGCCTAAACTGTATCAAAACTTCCCCTCTCTGTTATTGCAAATCTTGAACTCGGAGAGAAGGTGCCGACTCAAAATCTCTAGACCATTTTATTGATAAATTTATGACAATTGTTCAACTCAGAATCAGCAAATTTCAAAATTCATTTGTAAAATTTAGGCCTAATACGTACCTTGATCGAATTAAGTCAAAAATCCGTTTACTTGGTTTGCGATATGTATTTGTTCCCGTCGATAAAGCGGCTAACAATGTCGTTGTGGTATGACGAAAGTATTACCTTGAGGTTTTAATGCACGAAATAAAAAACCCCGAACACTTTCATTCCCATGCATTCGACTGATCAGGTATTATTGACGATTATATCATAGCGACCACAGCGATTCGAGTTGACCCGACATACCATAATTTACCTATGTACCGGATACTTAAATTGCACAAAAATACATATAAATCATCTCGTTTTATCTTTGCGTCAAGTAAGTGTTCTTTAATCCACATTTCCAAAGTTCTATCTCTTACTTTAACTACTATGAAGGAATTTATTATTCAATACTGTGAAAGGGTATTCGAAAAAAGTGGAATTAATCATTTTTTTTTGCGTAAGAAATTCTCTTGATGTTTTGGAATAGCTTCGTACATTTGAAAAAAATTTCCATATCGTTGATAGTTACGATTTTTCTAATTTATATACTAACCTACCACATAACTTGATAAAAAGAAATTTGAATATTTGCTAAAATGGTGTTTTGATAACTTTTAAAGTGATTATATCTGTTCTAGAGTTTCAAACTCATTTAGTAAATCATTTTTTTAATAACGAGACCCAAAAATGTTACATTAACTAAACTGATGTAGAACCTATTACTTCTCTAAATTATTTGTTAGATAATATTTACATACGTTTTGTTAAACTAAATTATCGCCAAATTAATGGTATTCCTATGGGTACTAATTGTGCGCCACTTATACATGTAGCTGACCTTATCCTACACTGTTATGAATCACAATTTATGGCTAAATTGTTTGTTTTGTCTTCCTTTACCGGATTTGACACGCTGAATGGACTATTGTCAACGCAACGGGTGTGCACCTGAGTTTACTCTTGTTTCGACTTGAGTTCGCGTTGTTGATTGATATTCAGTATTTTATGTTTCCATGTTTTACATGTTGTCTGCTTTTGTCCTGTTCTTGTTGGTGTTTAATGGTTTTGTCTCTGCTCATCCGGACTTTTGACATTCGGATACCCCATTGGTACCTCTGCTTCTTACAAAAAGACCCAAACAAACTGAACCTATTCGAAATTTTCAATAATACTTTAAGATATTTAGACAACATTATTTCACTCAACAATTCTTTATTTTCTGATTTTATTTCTAGACAAAAAAGACCGTAGACTAGCTCTCTCTTTCAACCTCACGTTCCGTTATATTGATGATGTCCTTTCACTAAACAATTTCTCGATTTGGTGACGTTCTCCATCTCATATGTCCACAGGAGCTTGAGATAAAGGACACAACGGATTCTAGGAAGTCTGCTTCATATTTAGATCTACATCTCGAAATTAACTCTCAAGGAAGACTTTCAACAAGGCTCTATGACAAACGTGATGACTTCAACTTTCCAATCGTCAACTTCCCCTTCTTGTGTAGCAACATTCCGTCCGCTCCAGCTTATGGAGTTTACGTATCTCAATTGAAACGTTACTCCAGAGCGTGCGGGACTTCAACGATTTCCTTAGCAGAGCGACACGTCTGACACAACAATTGCTCACACAGGGTTATGTTGCTCATCGATTGCTGTCTTCACTCAAGAAATTTTACGGAAGACATCATGCACTTGTAGACAAATATGGGATTTCGATCTCTCAGATGAGTGCAGGTGTTGGTTTGTCATAGGGTGTTGATTTGTCTTCCTTTACCAGATTTGACACGGTGAATGGACTATTTGCAACGCAACGGGTGTGCTATAGCAAGCAGGAACTGCTTACTCTTCCGGAGCACCTGAGTTCACTCTTGTTTCGACTGGAGTTCGCCTTGTTGATTGATATTCAGTTGTTTTGTGTTTCCATGTTTTACATGTTGTCTGTGTTTGTCCTGTTCTTGTTGGTGTTTACTGGTTTTGTCTCTGCTCTTTCGGACTTTTGACATTCGGATACCCCATTGGTACCTCTGCTTCTTTCTATCCTTTTAAATTGGCCTTGAACAAATCCAACGTCACCGGTGAAAGATGTCCTTTTTTAGATTTTGATTTAAGTATTATTGAGAGAAAATTATAAACCAAGGTTTATGATAAACGTGACGACTTAACCTACTGATTATCAGTTTGTATAACCACTTTAATAAAACCTAACCATGACCAATGGTTAAACATGAAAGTTCGGTTTATCGAAAAGATTTACCACGACACCAACAGGCCTAATCTTAGAACACCTCACCGTAAAAAAACGAGAGCTTCAATGGATAAAAACTTTAGGTACTGCAAAGCCGTATGGATGTAATGGTAACATTAAAGGAGTATGAAATCTTTCTAGCCCAGAATGTAGTGACGTGAATGTTCTGAATCTGTTTGGCCCTAATGGTAGACACAAACGTAGTCATGGTCACAAACGATACAAACCGGGATCTGGTGCCAGTCAAACTGACAACAGATCTCTTTCAGACACGTTTGATGGTCTGCTAACAAGTCTACAACACCCATTTAGAGTCCATAATGTTCGTACTATTCTCTATTCACCACGAGTCACGAAACTGAAAGACCTACGTGATCTTGGGTTAGAAAAAGGAGGTACTCATCCATTTTCTCCTTCTAACAGACCTACTAGCATCATCTGTGACGTTGCCCTTTTCCGTCTTTTTACACCTGTAAGGAGTGAACCTCTTACTACTGAGGACAGAAAATTTCTCCATATTCCATTGAAGAACAAAGGGATAGATGCTATTAACATCAGCAATATTTTAAATTGTAAGGAAGTTACATCTCAAATTCCTCCATATTTCAAAAATCAGTCAACACCAATTATTTACTACTGCTACACTTAAATCATATGTATTAAAATATTCAACAACAAAAAGGCATTGCAGGACCTAAACATTGAAGAATATCTAAAGTCCCCTCTGACATGTGATTGCCATGCTTCTACCTTTATCTATAGTCCATCTGGTCATGTCATCGCGGGTGATCTTAAGATAATTAAAAATGATTTATTACTGAATGTGGTTTTCCATGGACCGAAATTCAGGGAACCACAACGTATAAATTGGAATCACAACTTTAAGATCATCATGGACGCTGTGGAGGACTATGCTAGATCCCGGATAAAGAGGGAAAAGGACCAAGAACCAGAGCTTGAATCAATGTCGGACTGGGTAAGGACTATCCGATCTCTTGAACGTAGCCGAATAGACAAACTTCGCAAATGTGTAAACCCCGGCCTTCTGTGTTTAGAGATCGTGAAGCTCTCAATTGTCTCTCTTCCTTACATGACAAGTATGTTGTCACGTATGCAGACAAGGCTTCCAATAATATAGTTTTTGTATGTAAAGCACATTATTACAATTGTCTAATAAAAGAACTAGGCATTGATGGTGATACTTCCGGAAGTCCTACATACAAACAGATTACATTTAACAAAGATGAAATCATAGCCAACCGTAGCTCTTTTTTTGTCCTCTTTCAATATTCAAATGAAAGAGGAACATAAAGAGTTACCATATTTGTACTGGATACCTTAACTTGACAAACATCCGTACAAAAAGGTATGTAGCTGGATCTTCATCATATTCAAGTACAGAGCTGTCCGTCCATTTAACTAAAATCTTGTCTGCTGTCAAAGAAGGTCAACAAGCATACTGCGACACTATTTATAAACGTAGTGGAATCAACCATATTTGGATTTTGAAGAACTCAAAAGATTTGTTAGATCATTTTAAATCTAGATCAACTTTTGAGGTTCACTCTTTGAAAACGTTCGATTTTCAACTTTAACCCTCTACCTAACCACACGACAAACTAAAATGTCGCCTGCAGAAACTTCTCGAAAAAGCCTTTTCAAATTCTAGGAATTTTGTTGTTTTGTATTATAACTCTACATTCTTTTCCAAAACATCTTTCAAAGATAGAATTTGTTACACACTGGAACAAGTTTGCAGTATGCTTGATTTCCTCATTGACAACATATTTCACCTTCGGAGGAGAGATTTTTCAACAACAAATCGGCATTCCAATGGGCACAAACTGTACTCCTCTCCTCGTCGATTTGTTTTTATACTCTTACAAGACTGAATTTCATCAGGGACTCATAAAGAACAAGAAGATAAAAGAAGCAAGGTCATTTAATCTTACATTCAAATATATTGATGATGTCCTTTCTGTCAATAACATTTCATTGGATAGATGGATTCCTTAAATATATCCCCCGGAATTGGAGATTAAAGAGACCACCGAATCAAATTGCTTCACGCCTTTTTTGGATTTGCACCTCGAATTTGACCAAAGTGGTGAGACGATTTTAATTTCAACATTATTAATCTATTAATCTACAGAGCAATATACCTACTTCCCCTGCATACGGTATTTATAAAAAACCTGTTTTAACCCACCATTTCGTTGGAAATGCCTGTACCGAGTCAGGACCATTGCGAGGTATGACTGATTCGTTTTTTTTCATTTTCTCTGGACTATTAGATTGATCATTCAAGTTCGGTAGTTTTGTTGTTACCTTAAAGTTTATTCCATATTATCAATTTCCCTTTCCTTGAAAGAGATGTTCCACTAGCGCCGTCATACGGGGTTTAAATTTCTCAGTTAGTAAGATATGCTCGGATCTGCAGTGGTGTTTCTGATTTTGATAATAAAAACCGTTTTATTACTGAAAAATTATTAAAACAATGTTATCGATACCACAAATTAGAAAAAAAACCTCTAAATTCTTCCACAAGTATCGATCTCTTATTGAACAAAATAATTGTACACGTCTTTTTCTGATAGTGAAAGGAATACAACATCCTGAATTTAATGGTGATCTTTCTTTTATAAAGCTCACAAGTTTAAAAACAACCCATTGAAAATGAAAAATTGACTTCAAAATTATTATTCATATGATAAGGATATGAATAGAATATTTTTGTTGAATCTTTGAATTTTGTGTTTACTTGATACTTACTATAAAACAACCATTAGCGTTTTTACCATTGTCATTTTTCAGCATTATAGCAATCAAGCATGACGGTTTTGTGTGATGACACTTCACCAAATCCTTATTGTTTGAAGTGTTGTGTCGGATTTAAAATCGCTACATGTATGTTTGATTTTATTTTACATCAGTCGGTTAATGATTCTCAGCTAGCTGTCAGTAACAGCGAGTGTTCTATAGAAAGTGCCTATGTGTCTAAGGTTTTTCCTTCTAGTGGAATTGAACTTTGATAGATTTGGTTTTTATTGTGTTTTTAGTTTTTGTGCTTTGTCTAGGAATATTGATTGGGGGAAGGTTGGGCCTTAAAACATTTTATTACCGCCACATAGTATATGTTCCTGTCCTAAGCCTGGAATCCTTGACAAAGCTTTCGTTTGTACTTGTCTTGTTTGTGTTTTCTGTTCCTTGTTTAAGAAAGGGGTCTATCTGTTACTTTTTCAGAACTGGATTTGAATTTTATGCATTTTATCTAAACCATGGGCCAATTGCAGAACCGCATGCAGCGCTTACTGGCCTCGTTGAAGGCTGCTGGCGGTTGTCCATTGTGGTTTTTTGAATTGCCGCTTGATTGTGGGCTGTGTCGCGTACACTTATTCCACATCTCATTATTTTCTAACACTCTAAGACGATATAAGACTTTTGCATGAAAGCCAAATCGAGAATTTTTTGTTAACGCAAAGAAAATTGCATTGTGTGAAATCCTCAGCTATAATTGAGTTTAGCGGCAATTGCTTCGGCTGATTCCACCCGTTTAGTGAATTATTAATAAACCATGTATAATTAACTTGTAAGTTCTCCATTGCTGATACAAAAATCTTTTGTTTAAATCTGGCATTAAATCTCAACTTACATGTAACACATTATAAGCGTTTTGGCCCTGTAAAAATGAAAAAAAAATCGCAAATTATTTTATTGCCCTATTATACTGTTGTAGTTACAGAAAGTTGTTTCTCAGACTATTCAGTTCTACAAAATCTTTTTAATAAAAGTTTTTTTATGAGGACTACATCTTATAGAAAAAAACCTCACATGCCTAGATAACTAGGGGGACGATTAAGACTCTTAGGAAAAGAGTACTGAGCAAAATTATTAATGTGGAAATTTTACAAACAAAATTGACTAGCTAGATACATGTAATTAAGTAAATTAATTAGAGGCTTTCCAGAAGCCTAAATTACTCACCTTGTATTCGATGATACTTATGAGCTGGATATTTTTACTAAGAACTGCTACTTTGTGAAATGACCAATTTTAAGGGAAACAACTCCTATCAAGAAAGGTCTGACAACTTTGACCCTATTACATAATTGTTAGATCTTTATGTGCTTAACCATATGCAATTATTTTTTCTCAAATATCTTGTATAGTTTTTAAGATATTGTTCTAGAAAAGAAAAAAAAAACAAGAAAAGGACAATAACTCCTAAAACTATTGTCTAACCTTCAATAGTTCAGGGCAGGTAGATCTTGATGTCCTGGTCATTATTACCCGAAACAGACTTTTAATATCTGTTACAATTTTTTAGCAATTGATTTGCAAAAAACTTACAGTTTATTTTTTTGTTCCATGTTTAGCCATGGCAGCCATGTTTTTGTCGAATAAAAATTACGAACAATCGGTATATAGAGAACATACAACAAAACAATCCTCTTAAGTTCCATTTAATTTAGCCAGGCGGTTCCAGAGAAGAAAATTTTTAACAAGTTTTACAAAAAGCTATGAAAATGGTCAATATTTACGATCTAAGAGGTATAACTCCTAAAGAAATGGTCCTACAATTTTGACTCTGATACAACTTTTGTAGATCTTGATGTGCTTAACCATATACAATTTATTTTTTTCAAATATCTTGTATAGTTTTTAAGATATTGGTCTTAAGAGTGCAAAATTTGAAAAAAAGGAAAGGGCAATTACTCCTACAACGAATGTCAGATCTTCTTCATATATCAGAGCGGGTAGATCTTGATGTGCTGATCACTTTATTCTGGCCAGAATTTTTATATCTGTTACTGTTTTGCACGCCTGGGAAACTCGAAAGTCGCAACCAAATTCCGGAACCTGGAATTTTGTGATTTACATTTAATGTAATAAATTTGAGAACGCGAAGAATGTCACTCTATGTATATTTGATGAATAATTGTAAATGAAGCAAAACTAGCTAGTTTATTTTGTTCAATTAATAACGTTAAGTTACATTTTTCCTTAAATCCGGACTTGTCCTGGTTAAAAGAATCGCCTTGACCTTTGGCTTAAAATATAGGCTTATCTATTATTTTTGGTATATTTAAGATCTGTGACAAATTCCACATGGAGTGACATTCTCTGATTCTTGCAAAAAGTGTTTTTTTCACTTAGTATCAATATACTTCCGGGTAACACTGTTGGGTTGCGACTTGCGAGTTTACCAGGCGTGTTTAGAGTATTTTGCAAAAAAAAAAAAAAACAAAACAAAAAACTGCAATTTACCCTTTTGTTCTATTATTAGCCATGGCAACATCTATAATACTAATTATATAAATTAACCAAAAAATAGGTGCATAATATAAAATTAAGCGGGGATATTGAAATGATATAAAAAAATTATTTGCAATTAACTCAAAAACAGTTATAGATATGAAAATTGTGATAGGATGCAAAAGTGATCAGCACATCAAATTCTATTAGCCCTAGAATTCTGCAAAAAAAATCCAATCACCCGTGCAGGAGTTATTGCCTTTTTCCGATTTTTTCCCAAACTCTGCATTTTTTTAAGTTCAATGTCTTGAAAATTAATGAAGTTATTTACAAAATTCAAATTGCATTTTGTTCATCACATCATGATCTTCAAAACCGTAGACGGTCAATTCTGCAGGACCGTTCCTTTTAGGAGTTTTTTTTATAAGAACGTCGAAATTTACCATTTCAACGCATTTCTCTATTTTCTCTATCATACATGTATATTTAAAAGTACACACGTTAACTTTTATGACACCCCAAGTCAAATTGAAATAAAACTTTGTCTGTTCATGACGTACTTAGTGCATAAAACTCATGTGGGAAATTTTATTGGTTGAAAAACATGCTGCCATATGATTAATTCAATATATCGGATTATGTCCCTTGAAATCTTTTCTTTTTCAGTTTTGAGATAAAAATAAGGTTTTATTTAGTTTTTTAGCTCACCTGGACCGAAGGTCCATGTGAGCTATTACCATCACTTGGCGTCCGTCGTCGTCGTCTGTCGTCGTCTGTCGTCGTCGTCGTCTGTTAACAATTTTTCAAAAATCTTCTCCTCTGAAACTACCAAACAGAATTTAATGAAACTTGGTATGAATGATCCTTAGGGTGTCCTGCACCAAATTTGTGTTTTGATTTTTGATCCGTTAAAAAACATGGCCGCCGTTACTAAAAATAGACTAGGGGGGTCAGACTACTGTTTTTGGCTTATAAATCAAAAAGTATAAGAGATAGAGGAAATCTGAGGCCACGCTACTGATTCAGCATCAAAAGCTCTACAAAAGTCTCCATTTGGTCAAAGCTGTCAGATGACCCCTTATAGGGGTTACGGCCCCTTAAAGGTAAAAAATAGCATTTTTTCATGTTTTTGGCCTACAGAATGAAAACTATTGCAGATAGAGATTAGCTGTTGCTTGCTTAAATGTAAAGCTCATTTAACTCTACAAAAGTCTCCATAGGGTCGAAGTTGTCAGATGACCCCTTATAGGGGTTACGGCCCCTTAAAGGTGAAAAATAGCCATTTTTCATGTTTTTGGCCTACAGAATGAAAACTATTGCAGATAGAGATTAGCTGTTGCTTGCTAAAATGTTTAGCTCATTTAGCTGTACGAAAGTCTCCATAGGATCGAAGTTGTCAGATAATCCCTTATAGGGGTTACGACCCCTGAAAAATGGCATTTTTTCATGTTTTTGGCCTACAGAATGAAAACTATTGCACATAGAGATTAGCTGTTGCTTGCTTAAATGTTCAACTCATTGAGCTCTACAAAATTCTCCATAGGGTCGAAGTTGTCAGATGACCCCTTATAGGGGTTACGGCCCCTGAAAAATAGCGATTTTTCATGTTTTTGTCCTACAGAATGAAAACTTTTGCAGATAGAGATTAGCTGTTGCTTGCTTAAATGTTAAGCTCATTCAGCTCTACAAAATTCTCCATAGGGTCGAAGTTGTCAGATTACCCCTTATAGGGCTTACGGCTCCTGAAAATAGCCATTTTTCGTGTTTTTGGCCTACAGAATGAAAACTATTGCAGATAGAGATTAGCTGTTGCTTGCTTAAATGTTCAGCTCATTTAGCTCTACAAAATTCTCCATAGGGTTGAAGTTGTCAGATGACCCCTTATAGGGGTTACGGCCCCTGAAAAAAGCGATTTTTCATGTTCTGGCCTACAGAATGAAAACTATTGCAGATAGAGATTAGCTGTTGCTTGCTTAAATGTTCAGCTCATTTAGCTCTACAAAAGTCTCCATAGGGTCGAAGTTGTCAGATGACTCCTTATAGGGGTTATGGCCCCTTATAGGTGAAAAATGGTGTTTTTGGCCTATAGAATGAAAACTATTGCAGGTAGAGAAAAGCTGTTGCGTGCTTAAATGTTCAGCTCAATTAGCTCTACAAAAGTATAGGGTCAACATCAAGACCAGGTGAGCGATTCAGGCTCCTGGGAGCCTCTTGTCATTAAATTCTATTTAAACTATATTTTTGAAGATAAATAGAAAATTTGTGATGCTTAGCTTAATGCATGAAATAATTAAAATAATAATAAGATAATGCATGCTTCAGATGCTGGCTGTGCCAAAAATTTTCGGCAGGAATGATAATTTACAGGAGAATGGTTAAAGTCCATTCCAGCTAACTGGCACAGGTCATATCAAACTTATGGTATTGTAGGTGAACCTGGTCATGCTGTGATCTGTATTTTTTGCATGAATGACCATTTTCAGAAGAATGATTAAGTCATTCCTGCTTACTGACAAGTGCCACATAAATGATATTGGTATAACACACTGTAGATGCAACTAGTAATACTTACTATAATGCACGCTTTGGATGCTGGCTGTGACCTTTATTTTTTGCATAAATTACCATTTTCAGATGAAAGGTGTCCACTACTGCTAACACGTCTATCTAATTGGTACGATGTCCATCTAATTGGTTTGATGCATGAAGGGATGCTTAGCAAGAAGCAAGATTGAGATGCTGGCTGTTACCTTTCTCTTCTGCATTGATGAGCACTTAAAATAATAATAAGATAAATGAAAAGTTCATTTGGAGACATTTGGAGATTGTTCCTCCAAGTTTGGTAGTTTTGTTATTTCCTTTATACATTTATTCTAAATAACATAGAAAAACTTCATTTCATAGATATACATGTAGGTAATAACAAAACTACCAAACTTAGCGGGTCAATCTCAAATGCAAATGTTTGATAAAAGAACTAGGCAGAAGGTAATGCCTCCGCTAGTGCTACATACACACAGACTTCATTTGACAAAGATGATATCATTGCTAACCATAACTGCTTTATGACCTCTTTAAATCTTTATTAAGGAAGGAACACGAACATGACGAAGGAAACCATATTTGTATTGGATACCTGAACTACATAAAAATAAATACAAAGAAATGTATATAGCTGGATCATCATCGTGTTCTACCACAACATTGTCCGTTCAACTCGCAAAACATTTGTCAAAAAAGGACAACAAGCATTACGCGAAACTATTAACTTTCGTAGCGGAATAAATCAAATGTGGTTTTGAACTTAGTAAAGATCTGTCGGAAAATTTCAAATCCCGATAATTTTCTACAGTTCATTCTTTGAAAACTTTAGATTTTCCAACTTAATACGCTACCTTTCCATACGAGAAATTAAAATGCCGACTAAGAGATAAGTATAAAAAGACATTCTCTATGCTAGGAATTTTGTTGTTTTGGATTAAAAATTTACATTTTTTCCGAAAACATCTTATAAAGATAAAACACCATGGACTAAGATTGCATTAAGCTTGATTTCCTCATTGAAAACATATATGTCACATTCTGAGAAGAAATTATTTAAAAACAACAAGATTGCATTCAAATTTGAACAAATTGTATCCATCCCCTCACTGATTTGTTTTTAAACTCTCTAGAGACAATACTTATTTTAATCTCATTTACACGTGTAAAGATGATGTCCTCTTTATCAACATCGCTTCGTTTGCTAGATGAATTCCTTCAATTTATCCTCCATACTTAGAGATTAAAGAAAAAAACTGAATCTTCTTGCTTCACGTTTTTGTTGGATTTGCATCTCGAATTTGACTCGGAATATGGGGTGTGTATTTCACAACTTATTCAATATGCCAGGGCTTGCAGTTTTTCCCGATTTTTTTTACCCGACATCGTTTTCTCCGTTGTATGCTTTTAGACTAAGGTTTTAAAATTACGCCCAATGCGGTCCTTTAAAAAGTTTTTCAGATATAAGTCACATGTAGCTGAATTCAAAATGATGTCAATTAAAATGGTTCGTGATTGTTTCAATTAGTTTGTGACCATTTGATGTACTGAGATGATCACCTCTCTATCCCAACGTGTTGTATTCTGTATTACTTGACCCTAAGATTGCAATGAAAGAGAGAGGTGCCATAAAACATGTTTCAATCCACAATTTCTTTTGAAATGCCTGTAATAAGTCTGGACCATTGCGTTCTTCAATTTCTCTGATACATAGATGTATTTGCCTTGTTTTGTCTTTTCTTCATGGATATATGAAATTGATCATCCAGGTTTGGTTGTTTTGTAGCTTTATTTACAGTATTGTAAACATAACATAAAAGCTACAAAAATGAAAAAAAAAAGATCAGATATTTTCGTAAACTTGACGAGTGTGTTATAGCAGGCAGGAACCATTTGCTCTTCCGAAGCACATGAGTTCACTCTTGTTACGACTTGAATCCGCGTTGTAGATTTCGTTCGGATGATTTTGTGTTTTTTGTTTCTTCGTGCTATTTTGGTTCGTGTTTACCGGTTTTGTCGTTGCCCTTTCGAACATTTAACACTCGATTGCCCATTGGTGCCTCTTTGCTTCTTTTATTTCACTAGTACGATGTCTCTGCTGGTGGATAATTTTCCCAGAGGATATCACCAGCCCAGTAGCTTTATTAAAGTATGATCTTTTGGAAACCAGAAAAGGATACTGGCTCAGGCGACGCCCAGTATAAAAGGCCTTTCGTCAAAGATTTCATATACACAATCTGATAATCCAGAACTTCACTATAAAAACTTTGATTCTAATAATAACATCAAAGAAGCAGAGGTACCAATGGGGTATCCGAATATCAAACCATGCTTTGTAATCTTGGAAGACGTTTTAGATTTTGAAAATGTTAAATCCCATTGCACGGTCATTAAATGTGGAATTAAAAAATTGAAAAACTTGTAAAATCTTGATCACTGACACCGAAATTAAAAGCAATTTAACCAATCGATCATATAACATAAACAGTTGGGAGGATTTAAATTGCACATCTTCAAATATAATTTACGGACTAGAATGCACTCTCTGTGGATTGATCTTTGTTGGTGAGACAAAGGAAAGACTAAATGCTCGTACATGTATGTGTGGCCACAAGTCAGGTATCAACAACGACAATTTTTCTTTTTCTATCAACATTTCAACCAACCTGACCTTTCCATTTTGTTCTTGAGAGTTCGAATTCTAGAGAAAATTCACCATATAACGAACAATCCCACTTTGAGTACACCTTTCCGTAGAGAAAGAGAAGAGTTCTGGATTAGACGACTGGGAACCGCACTACCTTATGGGTGCAACGACAACATCGGAAGTATATGCAATTTATCTAGCCCTAGACGTAATGATGTGAATGTTATGAATCTTTTTGAAATAACAGAAAGACGGAAACGCAGTCGTGGTCATCATAAATACAATGCAACAAAGCTCTGCGATGTTACAATTGATAAATTGCTACCGTTTGTCCAAAAACAACTAGAGATTCATCACATTCACACTAAATTGTATTCTTTAACACTTTCGAAACCTAATACCTTTTCTAAACAATGTCTTCAAAATTCAGTCACCGACCCAAATTTCGACCTCTATCAATTGACCGCTATTGTTCTTCATATTGGTTACAACCGCCTTTTCAAACCTGTCGGAGTTCCACGTGAATATAGTAAAGACAGCCGTTCTGTTCTCTAACTTCCCTTTTTAAACAAAGGTTTGGATGCGATTGATTAAGGAAATATTATACATTATAAATCTGTTACAGCACATATTTCTCCTTATTTCAAAGACAAAAGTATTCCAAAAATCTGTTATACATGTACCTATACTTCCACTGTTGCACCATAGGTTTTCAATTACAAAAAAAGTGTTGCAGGATTTCCAAATCAATGACCTCAAAGCAAAACCTCCAGACTGCTCTTGTGAAAAGTCCCCTATAATCCTTCTGGCCACGTAATCACTGGTGACCTGAACATCGTGGAAAATGACTAACTTTGCGATGTTTTGGCTAAAGGACCATAATATCTTGAGCTTACACAATCAACTGGAACCATGATTTTAAAACAATTATGGATTCAGCTGAAGACAATGTCAGAAAATGGGTCAAGAAAGAACAGGAGAAGGACAATGACGTTTTGTCGGAGTGGGTTGAAAGCATTTATTTTGAAAAGAATCAATTCTTTAAAGGGCTCAATGAGCACTAATATAAAGCAACATCCATTTTTAACAACGCTGAGGTTGCAGAAACTCTGTCCACCTTACATGACAAATATGTTGTTGTACCTTCCGACAAAGCACCAAATAACATTATTTTGTGTAGAAGAAACACTATATTGACTGCTTGACAGCTAAACTAGGGGTTGGTTGTACCAGCAATTGCACCACATACAAAGTACACGTATAACACTGTATAAGGAGGAAATTATTGACAATCACAAATCTGTCATTTCCTCCTTCGGACTCTCTGGCGGTGCTGACAATGATGACATTCCATCCCTGTATAGGATTCCGAAATTACATAAAAATCTTTAAAACGGCACTTCATTGCAGGTTATCAAAATGAACCACTAAGCCTCTTTCAGTTCTGTTTGCTAGAATACTAACAACAATAAAATCAGGCCTCCAGAAATATTACGAATGTTGTTATTCTAGAAATAGTGGTGATCCTGAAGAATTCGAAAGAACTATTGGAAATTCTTAACTCGAAATCAGTTTCATCTTTCAACAGCATCAAAGCTTTTGATTTATCCACTCTTTACACTTCTATTCCGCATGAACCACTCAAATCACGATTGGCGCAGTTGATTAAACACAGCTTTTTCAGAAAAGTGGTAGTCGATTACAGTAAGACTTACTTTAACATCAATGAGTCTAAGAAAAAGAACAAATATACAGAAGACCAAATAGTCGACATGCTCAAATTTCTTATCGACATCATATTTGTTCAGTTTGGTGGACGTGTTTTTCAGCAAACAATAGGGGTTCCAATAGGCACTTATTGTGCACCTTTGCTTGCTGACAAACGTGAAGACTTCATCTTTCCAATCGTCAATTTTCCCCTTTTTCCGTCCGCTCCTGCTTATGGTGTCTTCGTATCACAGTTGATTCGTTACTCCAGAGCTTGCGGGAATAACATCATTTTCCTTGACAGAGCGTTCCGTTTAACACAGAAATTGCTGACACAGGTTTATGTTGCTCAACGGTTGTTGTCTTCACGCAAGACACCATGCATTCGTATATTTATATTCATATTGTATTTCATACATGTATATATGTTTTGTATTATTTGTATTTCATCTCTGTAACTATGTCTAGTTTATGAGAATAAATTCATTCATTCATTCATTCATAGACAAATATGGCAATATATCTCTCAAATCGTACCCCCAATGCACAATAGGCCAATGTACCCAGAAAATAACGAAACCCTCCCCCCAGTGCTGGATTCCACGAAGTTAAAAATCAATTAACTCAATAACTACCCATCGCAGCCTTTTGATATTTGGTATGTAGCATAAGTAGGCAATCCCATAGCATTAGGTATGTCACTCTTGGTCTACTTCCTGTATAACAAAAAGACGGTCACTATGTCTTGACATGGTTTATTTTTTTTTATAAACAAAGTTGATTGGTCGTTTATTTGTACTACACATGTATATAATGCCACTATTGAATAAGCTGTTGGTTTGTTATGTTAATGATATCTATTCTTGTCCGTGTGTCTGTCCGTCTAAGGATTTTGTTAACCTTTTTTTCTTAAAAATTAAACCCGAATTCGAAGTTGCAATTTGCCATACCGTTTATATTTAGTTCCAAGATTTTGGACCACGACCAAGTAGATAAAAAAAGTAAGATAATTCTTTATAAAGTACTTTAACAGGGTCAGAAATAAATAATCGGACGCATGTATATACCCCAAGTTTCCCAAACACCGGCTGTAATTAATTAGAGAGTGGTAAATTGCATATGGTTGACAACCTTACTATTATATTATATATTGTATAGTCCGGTAATTTTACCTTTATTTACCCTTTTTAGTTTCTTTCCTTAATTTGTTAATGAGATACTTCTAATTTCAAAGACCAAAAAGTTAATTTGTTACACTAACAAAGGTTTCAAACATCTAAACTAACACTATTTGATAAGAGAAAGAAGCTTTTCGTACATATTACATTAGACAAATTTGCGGTTCACGATAACGGTAAAAAGGAACAAACCGGGTTGAACGATAACATTAACCGCGTTAACGACTACATTTTAGTCGTAATTTCTCTTTTCCCATTGGTTAATTCTCGTTTGTTTACATTTTGCCTACCCGAGTTCACGATAACCACCGATTTCACGATCTCGGGTTAACCCGCTGCTGGTGGACCAGAGGTCCCCGGGTGTAATAACAAGCCTGGTCGTCAGACTTGTCTGACAAGACTTTACCGTTGAATATGATCTTACATGTATATTTTTTGTTATTGAAAATTCAGTTTTTAAATTCAAAATTGTTTTACAAAATAGGTTTCTTTCCTTGTACTGCACATGGTTGATATCCTCGGTGCTGGATTTGGCTCCCCTGTTCGAACCTTTTGGCTTTGAGTACTTGTCATTCAATACTTTTGCTTTGAGACCTTCCAATGTTTTGATTCAAATGCTACTTCTTGAAATAACGATATACAGATAACAAAATTTACCGTTTTTATACCCGTTTTGGAATTATTATAGTACTTTAAAACCAAAAGCACTTCAGACCCTTCCGAAGGGAGCGATAATGGTAGAAGTGTCAATATTTTACTTGTACTCTGAGCTGAATTTTCCTTCAACGTCCGGTTTCGCACGGTTGTTTTCCCGAACTTTCAGCGTCTTTTTAACGTTTTTATTTTTGAAAATTTTAGACGTCATTAAACTCACACGTTACCCACAAGATAAGTGAGTGAGTGAGTGAGTTGGTGTTTTACGCCCGTGCAACGCTATATAGGTTATTTACAGGCGATGAACATGAAAAGGGTGATAAAATGAACATGAAACGATGATGATAAATGAAATATGGGGGTGGGATGGGAAACAAAGGACCGGTAAATTTTGAAGAACCACAGGAAAAGGGGAGAAGTGGGTAGGGGCGGAAAATTTAGCCTATGTGGTGCACTACTGGGCGGTCCACAAAGGGGTCTTTTACGTGCATGAAGCGTGGCACTCTCCACACACGTTGGCCCACTATGGTCGGCGGTCAGGGTTTCCGTATTATAGACCTGACAACCCCCGCGGACGAGGGCCACCCTATTCAGCCACCTAGGGTACACACTTGGTCGCTCTGTGGGCTGAGCACTGACCCGACGTCAGAATCCCAAGACCCTTAGTCGCCTCTTACGACAAGCTAGGCTCTGCTGCGGGCCTATTCGCCACCCGGGCCCCGCACGGGACCCCACAAGATAAGCTAGTTTGTTTTTATTTTCGAAAAAAAAATTATTGAAACTTCGGGAGCGTAACAGGTTTTTCCTGCCTGATATAAGGAGGTAAGTCAAAAATATAACAAATTTGTAAAATTTTATTTATAGATATAAAAACCTACCGTTTACAAAATATCAGCCAATGCAGAAATTGAATTCTTATACCTTACTACCGTTTTTGTTCCAGTCTCTGCCCCAATAATGACGTGCTTTAAAAATAAATCATATTATGAAAATAACATTAGTCTATCAATCATTTAACTGATTGTGTTAAATTCAACAGTGGCGCATCAGGTTGAATATAACAAAATTAGGTAAAAAATCATATTTTTTATCGAATCCAAGCTTGTAATTTAAAAAATAGGATGTATTTACCGTTTGTGACGGTGGAAATCTGGACTTATATATATATGCCGTACACTTACCGTTCCCCAAACATTTAAAAGTACTGGTATGCATTTTTGTCGTAGTCTCGTGGAAGAGCGCAAACTGTGTTCGCAAATTCATCGCCGACACTGTGCTCTTCGGAGAAAAGAGGTGGCATCACGTATCTACTATAGCCCGTATTGCATATAATAAGTTTGTCGTGAAAAACGACATGGTCATCAATTATATTCCGGTCAATATCTTTGTAAACTATAAAAGAACGAAAATTTTAACACATACTAGTAGTTTTTTTTATAATTTCTGATATTTTAAATGACATATTTTCCGTCATTCTTCAAAAAAGCTTTGGTCTGCGATAAAACTAACTTAAAAAAGCTACGTAATCGTCCCCAAAACAAATTATACCTTACCGATACTTTTTGTGAATGCATAAGGCCTGATTGCGTCATCTCCGAGTCCTGAAATAAGTTTATTCATAAATCATAATGTCTCAGTAAGTGACAAACATTTTTTTTTCTACTTTTAGGTGAAAAAAATGTCATTGCTTTGTATCTGACGTTATTTATACATGTATGCGATGGAATTTGTGTTTAAAGGTAAAGTTCTTTCTGACTTTTGATTTCATTTTATTTTACGCCAAATTCCAGTCATGTCTTTCCCGCTCTTTATTTTTTTTCAGATTAGCATATGTAATAATAATGTTGTATCATATATTTGCTTTAATATATAGTTGATAATCAGGTTGCCAATCAAAGGCGGTCATTTGTTACGCAAATTAATAATTACAAAGAAAAAAATAATTAACTAAATGTAAAATGTTTACGTCTAAGTTATACTCCGTGACTGAAAGAACAAACTATAAAAACGTAGTATCATGTTAAAATGCGCTATACAAGAAACACAGATTAATAAGATGATATCAAAATATGTACCACGGGTTTCAATGTCATGCAAAAGGTAGTCTTGGTATGATTTCCCTCCATAGAATGTTGCATAACTTATACTCGGAACGCATTGTGTTTTTCCATCATTGACAATCAGATGCCTTGCCGTGGTGTCGGTTATTCGTAAAATATTCCTTGTGCTTTTGATGCCAACGTCAACGCCGGCGTGGGGTAAATCACCGCCATCTGGGTTTCCAAGCAATATGTTATATCCTAGGCCAATAAATGGGGCAGCATTTCTTGAACACTCAGACGACGATATTAAGGCAGTAGCAATGACATAAAGGAAAGAAAACTAAAGAAAATATAGTTTAAAGACTTTTGTACATGTAACTGACTAAAGTAATAATCAGTGTGATAAAAGATTAATTGCACCAGTTTAAAAGATGAAAACAGTTTACATTTCTCTTTCTTTATTTTGGATTCAAGTAGTCAGACCACACGCTACTTTGTTTTGTTTATGGATAAAGCAATAAAAGCCGATGATGTAGCGGTTAACGAGTCGGGCTGCTAATAACACCAAGGTTGATGGGTCAATCCTCGTCTGGGGTGAAAATTTCATGGAACGATTTTCCGACTCTCTCAAAGGGGCTCGCTACAAAGGCCACACTCGCAAACTACAAACTGCAGAGGAATGAATAGAAATAAGTTTGAACAGTTGGAACAAAAATATTTCCATTTTGGTTTTGTGTCACGCATGTTTATGGAAATTAACACACGTACTGTCGGTAAGGTAAATCGATTCTAGATAAGTATTATTAAATATTGGTTCTAAATCTGTAATATAAAAGGTATATTCATATTTTCTTACCATCTTCAGATATTTTGTTAATGCGTAGAAAATTTTCTCGGTATCTTAGTGTCATGGGAAAACGTCCGATATTAGATTGCACTTCTTGTAATCTTGAAAAGTTCAATCCATATCTGCACTAAAAGCATGTCAATTTGATTTACGTATCATGCCAGTGGCTTAAATACATTTGATATAGTGTTTGGCATTTTCAATATTTTTGGTAGAGCGCCTCTGATGAGTCTTGAATAGACGAAACGCGCGTCAGGCGTAGCAAAATTTATTGTCTGGAACTTTGTTGTCATTTGTATTTTGAAGCCGTGTATTGCATCGTTAAATTTGATTTAACATTCTGTAATTAGTCAACGCTTACTTCAACAAACTATGCCGATGATACTGTGTCACTGCTCGTTTACTTAAATTATAGAGTATCATCATCAACTCACGTGTATCTAGTTGCATGACATTAACATTCCAGCTTATATTGTTTGATTGTTTGATAAATCTTATAGCGCATTATAAAGCAAATTGAAAAAACTCTTGCACATTCCTCGTCAAAATAAATTTCACCACCCTTTCACAAATACATCTTTGTGATGATAGATTTTTGTATTTTCCAAACACCATTTAAATATGGATGTAACCTGAATGCAATTCTGCATTAACGAGTATTATATACATGATATAAAATGCTAAGAAAACGAATATTAGAATAAAACCCGGCATTTAGATAGGCTACATAAAATATGCCTACATGCAATATATATATCAAAGCTTTAGATTAGCTGTTTAAATTTCAAAATTGTCTAAACCCCAATGTTCTTCCTAACCCAGACATATGTTGACCATCTTAGTTATAATTTGGTTTCATATTTCGGTATTTTTGGTTTCTTTCTTCTATACTCTTCATAGTCCTATAGTTTTTGGCTTTATCAATATTTTTGGTAGAGCGCCTCTGATGAGTCTTGGATAGACTCAACGCGTGTCAGGCGTAGCAAAGTTTAATGTTTGGAACTTTGTTGTCATTTTAATTTACAGCATAACGCAATGAAAAGTAAAAAAAATTGACTAACAGCTGTGATGGTACTGCTGCTACACCGCCTACGTGCTTATCCGAGGCCACCCCTCGACCCCAAGCTCGGTACACTATCAGGATCGGGTCTACAGTGGTGATCAGCCACTGCGCGTTGGTACATATCTCCTGGATTTTTCTTGGTAATCCAACCTTTCTTTCTGCATTCCATCAGCAATGTATCGTGCTTTTCCTTCTTCCTCTCGTGAGCTGCTTTGCACATTTTTCTTTCCATGGAACTGTCAACTCTGTTACAGTGATCCCCTTTGTCCCTGGTGACTCCAATACCACATCAGACCGAAGATTAATTGGAATTATTTTAGGACCTACTCATCTGCCTGGTCTAGTATTTCAAACTTCTCTTAACTCTTAGTCAGTTTTATCTTGTAACAGCATCAAAACATTCGATTTCTCCACACTTTACAATTATATTCCTCATGAACAACTGAAATCACGATTGGCACAACTGATTAAACGCAGCTTTTTAAAAAAAAAATGGAAAACGCAGGTACAAATATCTAGCAGTCGATTATACCAAGACTTACTTTGTCATCAATGAGTCTAAAAAAGGAACAAATTTACAGAAGACCAAATAATCAACATGCTCAACTTTCTTATTGACAGAATATTTGTTCAGTTTGGTGGACGTGTTTTTCATCTTTAAATTGACTCTCAAGAAAACTTCAACAAAGCTCTATGCCAAACGTGATGACTTAAACTTTCAAATCATCGATTTCCTTAGCAGAGCGTCATGTCTGACACAAAAACACAGGGTTATGTTGCTCCTCGGTTGTCTTCACTCAAGAAAATTTACGGCAGACACCATGCACTTATAGACAAATATGGGATTTCGATCTCTCAGATGAGTGCAGATGTTGGTTTGTCATTGGGGTTTTGTTTTGTCTTTCTTTACCGGATTTGACACACTGAATTGACTGTTGGCAACGCCAAGGGTGTGCTATAGCAAACAAGAACTGCTTACTCTTCCGGAGCACCTGAGTTCACTCTATTTTCGACTGGAGTTCGCATTGTTGATTGAATGATGTTCAGTTTTTTTATGTTTCTATGTTTAAAATGTTGTCTGTTTTTATTCCCGTTCTCGTTGGTGTTTACTGGATTTGTCTCTGCCCTTTCGGACTTTTGACATTCGGATACCATATTGATACCTCTGCTTCTCTCATCTGCTCTTCTCTCTAATGTTTCACCTTCTTTCACAAAGTGGATTTTGTTTTTCATCTTGGAGTGTTTACAATTGTTTTCCACTCTTTCACTTAATGTTTCTGTTAACTCCCGTAGAACCTGGTAATACCACCTGACAGGAGGACAAGATATGTTGTATGGTTCGTTTTTCCATATAGGGGACATTCTGGTGTTTCTGTGAGAATCTCTGAAGATTTGCTTGTGTTGGTAGCAAATCGTACACTGAACGTAATAGAAATTTTAGGCGTTGAACTGTGGATATTTCCAAACGTCATATCAGGATATTAAAGTGTTCGTTGATCTGGAACCCATCTTGTCCAAGCTCCATGAATTCACTTCGCTACTGCTTTAGCATGACAAGTTTTATCTCGCCTGTGAAGCTTAGCTAGACATATGTGTTACTTTACCGGCGGCAGCGGCTTTAACTTTTACGTTTAGGTTTTATTAGCACCTCCATATCTCAAGAACTGTAAGTCATATGTTAATGAAACTTGGTATGGATATGCCTCAGCAGTAGCTTAGCACAGTTGTATCCATATCTTTTGACGTTGACCTTGATTGAATGACAATTTTCAATACATATAATACATGAACATGTAGCAATGTTAAGGTTTTTGAGCACATTCATGTCTCAAGAATTATTAGGTGAGAGCCGGTGGTGTATTGGTTAACGTGTCGAGCTACAAACACCAAGGTTCGTGGTTCGATCCTCGTCCGGGGTGAAACTTTCATGAACCAATTTTCCGACTCTCTCTTGACACCATTTGCGAGGATGGTCTCAAGGAAAGATGCTAGTCCTTCGGAAGGGACGAAAAAAGGTTGTCCCGTGTATGTGGAGAGCAATACCCCATGCACGTTAAAAACCCCTTTGTAGAGCTCAATGGGGGCCGCTGCAAAGGCCACACTCGCAAACTGCTAGCTGGAGAGGGATTTACATAAGCATTAAGCTTGTTTCCCAATCCAAGATAAATAAATATGTTTAAACTAAACTAAGAATTATTAGTCATAGGTTGATGAAACTTGATATGAATATACCCCAGTGGTATATTAGCACTGTTGCATTCCCATCTTTTGATCTTGACTTTCCGGTTGAGTGACTTTGACAATCTTTAATTCGTGAAATAACCATGTTAAAGTTTAATAAGTGGGAACTCAAAATTCAACATTCTCAACATTTAATTATAATTAATTAATGAATGAATGCTTGAATACTAAGATGCATGCATTCCGATGTTGCCGGCAGGCGAGACCTACTTTAGTTTTAAACCTTGTCTTCCTCACTCGCGCGGCTTTTTGTTTTAAAATTACATAATTTTTGTTTGCCTTGTTTAAACAACGACTCTTAGAGGTTCTTAGACCCTGCCACCCCACAGCCAAGGTTCCTACACTATTTGTGCGTCGTTAACTTGCCCCGTCCGACCATTTCTTTCCTGTACGTACTTTTACTTCAGCTGATCTCACCTTATTATCTCTTGAATTCCTTAGTTTTAACAAGTAATAGTCTTGAACTCTTCTACTTATAATGTCAAATGATGTTCTATCCTTTGAATGTTGTCCTTATCTACAAGAGATTTATCAAACCACTTGCATAATCGCATGATAATGAGGTTACCGACGATAGATGAACTATTCTCACCCTGAATGGTTAGGTTGAATTGCTGCGTTACTTTGCTTTCTTTATCAACAATGATATTGACTTTCTGTGATTAAATGTTATTCTTGTCCTTGATGGTGCTTCGTGCGTGTAATATTAATATAGCATATAGTCGTTTGTTATCGCGAGATCATCCATGAACCCTTCGGTTGGTGGTTGCCAGATGTCTGATGATGTCTTAGGGAACCGGGTCTTTTTCTCCCTTGCCTTTATAATCAAGTTAACGACCATTACAAACAGGATCACAGAGATCATACACCCTGTCATCCACTATCTGTAGTTTCTGTGAAGATTTTGTAAAGTGCAGATGAATCCTACTGAAATAGCTTCTGATCATACGAAAGTGTATAGGTATATGGTACTGTTTAAGGTCCTCCTTTAGTAGGGCATTCAGAATTTCCGTCTCTCAAAAGAGGTTAGATTTAGGTTTGTCTAAGAGGTTGTTTTGTTCTCCGTTACCAGTCGTGGATCCATAAATTCTGAAAACTGAATCGCTCACCTGGTAAACAATGCTACTTATAATCTGGATATACAAAAGACTGCAAGTCTGTAAATCGGTCAATTGTACCGTTCTAAGGGGGACAATCCCTTTAAAGAAAGGTCTTACAATTTTGACTCCTTACATCATTTGTTGGTCTTTATGTGCTTAACCATATGAATTTTCAAATGTCTTGTATACTGTGGTTTCATTATTATTCGTGGGGTATCAATTTGCGTGGTCTTCGTGGGTAGCCTTCATCCACGAAATTTAATACCCAACGAATAGGACATTTAACATTGATCTGTATGTTGGAGACATCAGAACCACGATATTAAGAATCCACCAAATGATCCTTTTTCAACAAACCACGAAAATTGATACCCACGAAAATAAATGAATCCACAGTAGTTTTTAAGATCTGTGGCTATTTTTTTGTTTGTTTTTTTTTGAAAATAAAGAATACATGTAAGGACAATAACTCTTACATTGGTTGATGGATCTTCCTTGAATTGTCATGGCTGGAAGATCTTAAGGTGCTGACCACTATTGCTCCAACGGAATTTTATTATCAGTAACTTGTTTTGGAGTTATTTGCTAGAACTGCTATTTACCCCTGTCAAGACTAGCATCTAGCGAAAATTTGATTATCAAGACAAGGGTGAGAGTGACCAGATGCCCTAAGACATCATCAGACAAATGGAAAACACCAACCGAAGGGTTCAAGGATGATCTCACGATACCAATCGACACACATATTCAAGCTATATGGATATTACAAGCACAAGAGGAAGAAACATCAAGGTCAAGAATGACATTAAAACCCAGAAAGTCAAAATTATTGTTGATAAGGAAAAGCAATGTTACATGTCCCGGAAGAGTATGCAGGTTTTACTTGCTATAGCTACCCATCGTGTTGCTAATGGTCAAGTCAGTATGTCAAATCCAGTAAACATGGGGAGATCCAGAAAATTTGGTAGGATATATTAGAAATCATAAAGCATGATAAAAGTGTCCCCCTTTATAGCTCACCTGGCCATTGTCTGTCGTTCAACTTTTCAAATATCTTCTTTGAAACCACTTGGCCAAATGTAAATAAACATTGCAGAGTTAATCTGTAGTATGTCCTCTACAAACTCGGAAACAACTATTGCCTTCCGCTGCGCATCAAGCAATTGTTGCACCCTTTCAATAATTATTTATAATATACCTCTTCAAGCGACCTCGATGTTATCCTGTAGAGTGTTTGTCTATTGGACGACATTTTGCCAACTTCTATGTTATATATCTTGGACCTTATTTGAAACCCCTTTTTAATTTGAGTACTAGTATATAATTTTCAAACGCTAAATATTGAAGTTGTATTATTTTACAAAATGCATAAAAAGCTACAAATGCTGCTAAGTTTTAATGATTTCTAATCACTGTATATATCAAACAATAAAATCACATATATCACAAGTATAATGTAAAGAATTACCTCCTTTTGATAATACGAGTTGTTGGTTTTGTTAAGAAATAAAATAACAACAAATTTCCAATGATAAAACCTATGAAGTCCAAGGAAAATATACTTCTTGATTAATGAGTAAACTGAGATCAGACTAGCAACAAGGAAAATGATAGCTGCCTTTTTATTTTAAATTTACCCTGTTTTCATTATAACAAACATTATTTGTTCAATTTATAATAAATAGAAAAAAATAGAAATAGAAAAAAAAAACAAACAAACAATCTGAAAATGAATAGTGTTTGCCTTAAAAACAGCAGATTTTTACAGCTTTATATACAATAACTATCAGAAATTCTTGTTTTAAATTAGTGCTTTCATAACAAAATATTGTATGTCGGTCCAACCGATTCTCACTTGAATATAACTGAACACTTTCTAAGCAATTACAATGACATTTTTTAAAATAGATAAGTTCCTAACAATAAAAATGAAACATGCACAAATACCTTTTTATATAATTTAAACAATATTGGATTCTGTCTCACAATTCTGCAAAATATTGCATTCTACTGGACAATGAAATACCTCTATAATACATGTAATATGAAATAATGATTATTCAATATTTCTTTGTCACAATTTTATAACAAAAAACATTAAGGGAGTAAAATGATGACACTGTTCACAAACCAATTTCGTAATTTTGTATATTTGCATTTGTTTACATATTTATAGATTGAGATGACAAAGCGTCATATTAAGGTGGACAAGGAAAGTGGTCATGTGACTTGCCAAAAATAAAAGAAATTTTTAAAAATATTTTGAGATTTTTCTGTTTTTAGAAAACACACCTAGTTTACGCACATTTTATCAATACGATTAAAATTTGTATTCTAAAAGAAGTATACATGTTGTATGGTCAAGGGAGGTTATTTGGCAAAAATCACGAAAAATTATCGTTTTTGGCTCCATATTTGCTTGTACGTAAAAATCAAGGGAAGAAACCCCAGTTAAAATTGATTTAAGATGATGAATTGTTGCAACATCTATAAAATGTCAAAAAATGAGGGAAATCTATTGACAGGAAAAAAAAGATTTTTTTTTCATTTTTGTGTATTTTATTGCTTTTCCTATATAATTCATACATGTAGTAAAATATTGATACAAAATGTATACTAAAAGTCGAAATACATAAAACAATGTTGCAAACGTTTAGTTGGTTACAATTTAGACAAGATTTTTACGTTTTCATAAAAAAGATATGAATTAAACGCAAATATACATTTGTGCATGTATTAAATGAGATCATTGTATAAAAAAATCAAGGATGATGCAATTGACAATTTACTAGAGTTTAAGAAAACTATTATTTGCCTTTTGGTTGTAAGAAAATATTGGTAATTTTTTAATGGTTTTACGATTATATATACCCATTATCAAAAAAAAAACTATTGACCAACCAGTATAAACCGGAATGCAAACAACTTTTCATTTCTGCTGAATAAATGTTCAGTTAATTATTTGAAATAACTGATTTATTATATCACACATTCAAGTTTTCATTAAACATAGTATATTGTCCAATTAACCTTTAAAATATACTCTTAAATGTATCAGTACTATAATGACAAAAAAATGTTTAATATGAGATCGTTTCAGTTTCTTTCAAAAAGAGATCTTTGGTTATAGAGAACACTTATAAAAAATATTTTTAAAATGGTAAAAAAGAACACA